>WEIV01012674.1:132035-167305 GCA_013390005.1 Calyptomena viridis
GGGGCTGGCACCGATCTCTGCTCTCTGAGACCAGTGACAGGACCCCGGGGAACGGCCGGACCTGCGCCAGGGGAGGTTTAGGCTGGATATTTGGAAAAGGCTGTTTCACCCAGAGGGTGGTTGGGCTCCTCAGGGAAGTCTGACAGCTCAAGGAGCGTTTGGACAACGCCCACAGGCAAATGATGGGATTGCGGTGTGCTGTGCAGGCCCGGGAGCTGGAATCTAATTATCCCTGTGGGTCCTTTCCAACTCAGGATATCCTATGAAATAATCGATGTAATCAACTGTAAGAGAAATGTGAGCCACCCCGGGCGGCCTCAGGGCTTTAGGGGAGCAGCCGGCCGGAGACAGACAGGCAGAGGCGGAGGCGGCCCCGGCCGCAGCCCGCACTTCCCGGCCCTGCCGGGCCCTGCCCCGCCGGGGCGGANACCCGAGTCCTCTCCATAGGAGACCAGCCCCCCTTATCACCCCCTGGCCCCTCTGGGGGGGATCAGCCCCATCTGTCACCTTTCTTACCCCTGCAGAGGCCCTGATCGGTTTGTCGTCTTGTCCCCTCCACTGGGTCCCAGTCCCACGTGTCATCTCATCCCATCACATCCCCTCCAAAGAGGCCCAGCTCTGTGTGTCAGCGCTGTCCCCTCCCCGGCATCCCAGCCCCATGTGTTATCCCATCCCTTCTACACGGTTCCAGCCCCATGTGTCACCCTGTCCCTGTGGAAGCAGGGCAGGACACTCACAGTGCCACGCAGCTGCTGCCACAGCCCCCTCGTCCCTGCACCCATCACAGCTCCCTACGTCCCCACCTGCTCCCAAAACGCCCCCCTGACCACTCGCTGTGCCCTGAGCGTGGGCTCTGTGTGACAGGGATTGCGTGGCAGCGGCACAGATCCCAGGGCTGCAGGAGACAAGCCTCACTGCTGCAGGATCATCCTTTCCAGGGGAGGAGCACACCAAATAACTCCAAGGTCAGACACCTGATAGCCAGAGACAGGGATTTTAATTATGAGTATTGATATTTTTTGTTATAGTCGTTATAGTGGGTATAGGGGGGTGGTGTGTGGAGACTGGCTTTGTACCAACATGCAATTTAAAATTCACCTGTATAGATCCTGTCAGAAAAAGGTATATGACATAGTGAAAAAGTGCAGAAGAGGACCATGAATATGCCTGAGTAGAGCCAAACCTACTGCAGTTTACTAGGTGGGGTTAAAAAATAAGGAGCAGAAACAAGCTTCCAGCAACCCTGACTGAAAAAAGAGCTTGCACTAACCCTGTTTGGCAATGAAGGTTTATTTTTCTTAATGTGGAGACGAGGTGAACACGTGTCATGTCTCTGTGATGTCCCTCATGTTTGATGGGGATAGGAGAGCTGGCAGATTGAAAGCAGACACTGCTGAGTTGGCTGCGGGAACCTCGAACATCTGGAGGTGGCTTTAGTGCAGAATGATGAAATCTCTGGTCAAGCTGCACACCAAAGATGGCTCCTGTTTTGAGGAGAGAGCCCCAGCAGCAGGCTCGATCCATTTCACCCAGACTGCTGCTTTTGTTGCTAGGCTACAAGTGGGATGTACATTTATAAGCAAAAGAAAAAAAAAAAAACAAGTATCTTGTAGTGCTGCCATGATTTGCCTTCTCCAGCATTCCATTTAGGATTGCAGTAGGAAAAATCATAGTGCAGACAAAGATTTTTCTTTTCCGTAGTGATTTAAGTGGTAGAGACTGCTTTAAGGAAGAAAAACTTGGCAAGTGGCTTTGTTAACATTTGGTGTAAGTACATTGCATCATACTTCTCCTAGTCATCAGGTATACTGCTTATTTCAAAACGTGGCAGCAAACTAACGCAAATAGAGTGCCAAATACCATTGCTTACCAACCCTGATAAGTCTGATATGTGCTCTTTTGCCATCACAAAAAAATGCTTTTTTCCCCTAAAAGTTCTTCTCATTTGAACTAATTAACTGCCATGACTGACATCTCTGGAGAAGGCCTTGTGTTCTTTTCTTTGCCAGAGCAATTAAAATCTGGGTAGTAGCTGGTTTTGCCTTTCTGCTGTTGCTTTGCCAGTATGTTGTAGTTTTAAAGTAGAACAGGTCACCTTTTACTAATGAGAGAGTGGTCAATCTCCTGCCTTTTCTCCTAAGCCAACACAGTAGCTCTTTGGGTGGGCATTGAGGAAAATTGAGCATTGAAAAAAAAAAAAAAGTCTGAGTTTGTTCAGACAAAGGAGCCCCAAATAGGAATGTTGTGTTATTTGAGGAATAAAGAGGCCTAACAGGACCCCTGAGTATTTCTCTATGAAAGCAGCATGGAAAAGCAGGGAAATGTTTCAAAAGAGCTCAACTCTGCAAAAACAAACAACAATTTGGTGCAGTGGGCACTTTGGCTAATAAACATGTCAGAGGAAGAAGACAAGCTGTTCTTTCCCCATTTTATATTCCAGGTACTTTTCTCAACCTCAAGGTTTTCCAGCCTACATCTTCTTTTCCAGGGCAGGGCATGGACAGCTGGACATCAGGCTATTAAGGGACTGCTTTGAACAATAGAGATTTAGGGCCCTAAGTCTGTCAAACCTTATTTTTCTCTTTCCCAGTGAGTCTGCACATGAAATGTGCAGCAGCACCTGGCTCTAACTTTTGAACTATTCCTATTCTAAAGAGTCCTAAAGAATTCTGTTAAGAAAGAGGTACTGCTGTTACCGTCTGTTTTTACTAGATTTTCAGGGAAAAGCCTCACTCTCATTTTTCTAAAAAGAAATTTTTAGTTGCCTGTAGGAGATTTGGTGAATCATGATCTGACCTGAGCACCTTCACATCACCTGAACTTAGGGATCTGAGTCCTGGTAAAGGACACCACACAAGTTATACCTTTCTTTCAGCATTTGTGTTGGCTCATTTGCCCTCCTGTGTGCAGGCTGGTTGGAATTCTCTTTTAAGCTGGAATACTCAGCACATTCCATGCTTTGTAATTGGGGGTTGCAGGTTTCAATTCGGTAGTTTGTGAGGTGTCACAAGGTGCCTTATCACAATTATATCTGCACTTCTTTTGGATGTAGAATTCTCTTCAGACTTCTCCCTGGGTTCACAGTTAGATCATCATGAAATTTCTTTTTCTGTCACCCTACTCCCAATTTTAGCTGAGATACTGGAAGGAAACTGACAAAGTTTCTCAATTATGGAGGCTTGGGTTGAAATACAAGGTATCAGTAACACAAGAAAATATAAATGGTTCCAAGGAAGGTAGCAAAGCTGCTTTTCATCATTTGTGCACTGCTGCATGAGTTTGTTGCCCAGAATTTCCCAGACCTTGTGCCCACCTGGATTATTCAGTCATGCAATGCAGTTTATAAATGGTGTAAATAAATGATCAAATGTCTGAGTTGTTCAAAATTGAGTGGTATGTTACTGTCTGAAATAAGTAGTGATTGCTACTCTTTTAGCTGTTGCTTTGGTTTGAAAAGTGGTTGCATGACCTTCAATGGGATGCTTAAAACCTGAACTTTGAAAACATTCTGCAGAGTGTTGAACTCGTGACAACTCCTGAATCTGCATTTCATATAATTGCTGCAACTGCTGTTGTTAACCTTTAAACAAGGTTTAAAGTCTTCTACTGTTGCTGGTTCTGTGGAAAATCTAAATTTAGCCTTTGTACCAAAACTGTTCATCAGACTTTGTGCTGGTTTTGTATGTAATTATTATATTAGTACAGGCCACTCTCAATTATTCTTAAGCCCTTTTTTCCCCTCCAGTTAATATTAGTATTAAACATTAGACCACAAGCTGGCAGATAATTCTATCTGATCAGAGAAAACAAGAAATTTGAGTATTCTCGATACTGGGGCTTCCAGCTCAATTCAATGTCCCTTTCTGATTGAAAGTACAAGATAAAAAAGATAGTCAAAGAATTAGTGGTTTAAAATAAAGATTTTTGTAGAAGTAGTTGAGAGTTTCCATTCAGATAAACAAAGACCATAGTTTTAGTCATCAGTGAGCTCTAGTGTGCTTTTTAGTAAGTTTTTATTTTCTGGTTACTAGGGCTGGGTGAACCTTGGGTAGAGGGAAGGAGGGAGATGTGAAGAGAAAATGGTAGAGAAATTTGCTGTAAAGCATTTGGGAAGTACAGTTTTCCCTGTGGTGTCCCCTCTGGGATGTGCCATCTGTATTCCCACATCTCATTGCCCCAGGTGTGCAGAACCAGCCTTCAGCTCCATTTCTGGTGCCAACAATGTTCCAAGCATGGCCAGTTCTTTCACTAGAGAGTCAAGGAATGGGTTGGGTTGGAAGGGATCTTAAAGACCATCATATTCCAAAACCTCTGCCAAGGGCAAGGACACCTTCCACTATCCCAGGTTGCTCCAAGCCCCATCCAACCTGGCCTTGAACACTTTAAGGGATGGAGTAGCCACAGCTTCTCTGGGCAGCCTGTGCCAGGGCCTCACCACACTCGCAGTAAGGAATTTTTTCCTAATATCCAATCTACACCTACTCTCAGTCAGTTTGAAGCCATTTCCCCTTGTCCCATTTCCAGGCCCTTGTAAATAGTCTGTCTCCATCTTTCTTGTCAGCTCCCTTCAGGTACTGAAAGGTCACAATTAGCTCACGCAAATCCTTCTCTTCTCCAGGCTGGACAATCCCAATTCCCCCAACCTTTCCTCATAGGAGGAAAACACAGTCATGTGTTTATGGAAAACTTTACAATCTCACCATCAGTTACAATTCTGAAAACATGCCTTGGTACATGGGAAGAGCCACAGTGTGAAACACATTGATAATCAAACCTCTGTGTCAGTGCCAAAATCTGTTCCTGCTCCCGGGAATGCCATCCCCTGTATTGTGAACTCGCTGGAGCGCAGCAGGGAGCGGTTTTGCCCGGGACAGCTGATGCTCACCCAGACAATCCAGCAGCACAAGGGAGGATTTAGCTGCCGTTCCCCATGGGCAGTTTGGATATGCCCTAGTTTGGAAACCGAAAGGGTTTAGTGATATGAATGTGCCAGAGAGCACAGTCCTTCTTTATTGCTGATTTAATTCGCGGGTGGGGACCGTCACCAGCTGCAGGGTTTGCAGGTACAAGTGGTTCTATTAAATACCTTCCTAATTGATCTGTTGTTTAAAATACGTATAATTTTCTCCCTTACTGCTTGTTTTCCATGGTAGATGTTAATTGACTGTGTTACAATGCTGTCTTTTATGCTTTCCATTACTGCTGATCCTCCTTTGTGAGCATGACCTTAAAGTGGTATTTCAGTATGGATTGTTACACTAACTGGTGTGTTTATAAAATTCACGTTGTTTACCAAATCCTGTGTTAATGGCATTGTTTGTAGAGGAGAGTTGTTGGGCAATTTAGCTGCTTACCTTTCCACCTGGAAATTTAAGATGCTGTTGATTGAAACTTTTATAGTATTTCCGGATGGTCTCCCCTCTGTTGGTACTTGCTGAATAGCAGCAGGTGGGAACAATAAATTCAGATGTTTATATATAGGCACCTTAATTAATTAATGATGAGGTAGTTGTTGAGATTTGTCTTCATTAGTTGACTCTAACAAAGCAAACAGTTTTATCTCTGTTGTAGAGGAATTGTGCTTTTGCTTTCCAGTTCCTTTGCAAACTTTCTGCTTATCTCAGGGTTTGGATGGATTTAAATTTGATTTAACACAAATATCCTTTATTTTTTCTTTACACAATTAAATTATGGATAATGAGAACTTAAATCCTTGGCACAGATGGAAAATTATATCACTGAAGGTAGTGAAGTTACACCCTTGACAAAGCATTGTAGTCAAAAGAATAATTAAATCTTAAGTTGTTTTAATACAGTACTTTTGTTATTGAGTATTTGGATGGATTATGCCAACAGCAGCACCCGTCTGAAATTGTATCTGAAAATTTAGGTGACAAGCAGGTAAAATACTGATGCAAGTTATATCGAGGGTGTTGTACCTATTGGAGTTTTACAGTCTCACTGTTTAAATAAAAATGAAATTAAGAAAAATCAATAGTTTATGATGATGACTGTATGGGTGTTAGATAATATATTGATGAAACCATTTTTGTGCACAGTCACCATTTTTTCTTCATGTTTGGATAATTTTTTTTATAAGAGAATCCATTTGAAGTACATTGACATGTTATTACCTTATGTTTTTGCTTTATGGGATTTATTTCCCTTTTCAGCATTCACTGATGAGGTCTGATAAGTCATGAGTAACATCATACAGTCTCTTCTAAACAAGAGGTGGGGCCTTTATTCTAAAAATATTTTGCTGGACAACTTTTAAGTTTTCAAGACAGAAATTCCCTTGTTCTCTTAGGCACTACTGTAGCAGGTCTATGACTCAGAGTCCCGAGACTGGCAAACTCAGCCACCTTTCTCACTTCACTGCAGGTTTTATGTGTCTCCAAATTATATTATTCCAGTGTCTGGAATAATCTTTTTTACACTCCCTTGCATGTGTGACATCAGCCCCTTCTCTGTGGGCATTGGTGGCCTGTCTGGTTTATTTTAAAGTTCTTTAGAACAGTGCTGTTCCTACCTACCTTCTAAAAGTGCAAGCCAATTGTATCAGTCACATCATTGACAAAAGAATATGAGTTTGGGTACTTAAATAGCTGTCACATAAAATTTTAACCCCTTTTTACATGAGAACTAACCCTTTGCACAGTGGACATGTGTCCTGCTCCCCTCCATCCTGTGCAGGATTGAAGGCTGGATACTGCCCTTTATTAAGATTAGTAGTTGTAAAGTCAGTGTTTTCTGTTGCCAACTCTCTAAACAGACTGTGATTTCAAGCATGATCTTTTCTTGTAGCATAGGCATTAATGGATGTTTTCCATTTTCCTGTTAGGTTGCTTTTTTGCTGCTGCAGCACTAACACTTCTTTGGTAGATTTACAAGGAGAAACAGAGACCAGAGCATGTGCTATCATGCTCCTGCTGGCTTAGTGTGGCTAACGTGGGTTAACAGCAGGGAAAAAAGGCACAGAAACAGGAATTTTACCTTATGTTGGCAGCCAGACTGGTTGTATATTGTCTTTGGGGTGCTTTCATTCTACAGGAGTGTGTTACAACCACACTGGTTACTTTCTTACCCCCACTGCTTAGATTTTGTTAGCTCTTCTACCATCATACCTATAGATACACAAGGGCTGGGAGATTTTCCAGTCTACAGCAAGTTAAGCCTCTCTTGCACCCATTTTCTTGCTCAATAATGTAGACCTTGAGTCTCTTAACTCTAGCACGACTAAATATTTAAAAGTGGCTGTGCTCTCTGTTCCTTGTTTGTTGTTTTCCCTGCAGATTCAAGGCTAGGCCTCAAGATTTGTATTAAAACTGACTCCTCCTGCATCTGCAGATCCTGAACTTGAGCACAGCAGTGACCCAGTGGTCACTGGTTAGTCTGTTGGAGGAGCATGGGAATGCAGACCTTCCATACTCCCTGACCTTCTGCTGTGCCTCTTCAACATCCTAATCTAGGAGACTGAGTTGGCCTTGCTTTGCTTTCACAGAATCACAGGTTGGAAGGGACCACATTGAGTCATCTAGTCCTACCTCCCTGCTTGAGGAGGATCATTCTAGAGCACATGGCACAGAATTGCACCCAGACAGCTCTGGAATATCTCCAATGTGGGAGATTCTCCACACCCTCTCTGAGCAATCTGTTCCAAAGCTCAGTTACTGCACAGTAAAGAAGTTCTTCCTCATATCCAGATAGAACTTCTGTCCATCAGTTCCTGCCCGTTGCCTCCTGTCCCATTGCTGGGCCCCCCAGCAGAGCCTGGTCCACCCTCTGTCCCCTCCCTGCAGACACTGACAGACATGGATGGGATCCCTTCTCCGTGTCTCCTCTAGAGGCTGAACAGCCCCCGCTCCCTCAGCCTTTCCTGGGCACAGAGATGCTCCATCCCTTCAGCATCTCTGCAGCCTCCACTGGACCTCCTCCAGGAGCTCCATGTCTCTCCTGTCCTGAGGAGCCCAGAACTGGACACAGCACTCCAGATGTGCCTCTCCAGGGCTGAGCAGGGGGGCAGGATCACCTCCCTGACCTGCTGGCAATGCTCTTCCCAATGCACCCCAGGATACCTCGGTCAAGGAATATCAGAGTGGCCATGGAGCAGGTCCAGTGGGGAGCGGATAAAGACAGGATGTGAAAGTGGTGTCTTCTATGTTCTATAGATCCACCTTGAACCATCTGCAGTGAAGGCAGCTCCTTATTGTTAAGATTTCTTATTACTAAATTACTTGATTTTGTGGACAGAGGAATCAATAGTATATAAAAACAATTCACAGACAACCCAGTAGTCTATATGCTCATCAGAGTGAAAAGAAACAAAAGAGCTTCTATTTATGAACTGCTTTGTTCAGTAGTCATTAGACAGCTTTACACAGGTTATTATAATCTATCTTAAGCAGCTTTTAGTCTGTTCTTAATTAAACAGATAATTTAATTATAAAGATATTTACACTTGGACTTTCCTACAAATGACATACCAATAGGGAAGCATTCATAGAACAAGTTACCAGCCCTAATGTTTAGCATTTTATCTTCTTTTTTATTTTGCTGGAAAAAGGTTTTTGAACAAATGAGTACACTTGCCTTCACAGGGCTTTGCAAAACCAGCAGTTCCCACTTCAGACCAGAAGATGGACTGTTGTTCCACAGCATATCACTGTTCATGGGAGGGGTTTTTTAATGGTACAGTATTGAGAAAGGGAAAAGAATACTAAGGAGCATCTCCTGTTCAGATGCTCTGCATAAGAATTTTGTTCTCTGAATCTTCCCTGAGTCTTTTTCATTTCTGTGATCTATGTTCATCTGTGATGTGCCTGGTGAGAAATGTATCATGTGAAAATAATCCTACTAATAAAAGGTCCTGTACAATAATAACAGTGAAGGAAATGTGAGTAGAAGAAGGGGGCAGAGATTAGTTTCTCCTCCTGTACCACATTTGTTGGCTTTCTGGAGTCATAGAATCACAGAATGGTTTGGGTTGGAAGAGAGCTTAGAGATCACTGGGTTCCACCCCCTGCCGTGGCAGGGACACCTTCCACTATCCCAGGTTGCTCCAAGCCCTGTCCAACCTGGCCTTGAACACTTCCAAGGATGGGGCAGCCACAGCTTCTCTGGGCAACCTGTGTCAGGGCTTCAGCTGCCTCACAATAAATAATTTCTTCCATATATCTAATCTGAATTTCCCCCTTTTCCCTTGGGAAGTTTTAGGACCTTCTCTGACTTGGTGGTGAAACTTTGGGATCTGAGTCAGTTGAATCACAACTATATTTACTGCAAATCAGAGGAGCAGTGCTGGTGCTCCTTGTGTACTTGCTTTGTGCTCACATATTTGAATTAATCACTGCAAATTTTAGTATGCAAATACACCTTTGAAACAATGTGTTTTTGGGGGGGTCTCTTGTACCAAAGGAAAACTGAAGGCTACTAGGGGAAAATGGCACAGTGAAAGAGCAAGAAAGTGTATTCAGTAAATAAATTTATCAATGTTCATTTCAATCATTGAAACGCGTATTTGGCAGCTCTTTTTCTGGATTAGTGGATCACCTCCTTAACAGGTAAAACACTGTAGAGTCATAACTTTTAAATATTCATAACATTTACCAAATACAATGAAAGAATTCTTCTGTTGCCCCTCCCAATTCCGCTTTAATGTATCAAACTAGAATTACATAATAACTTACTGCAGCAAATGGCTCATATTCCATGTACTCTACACCTGATGGGAAAGAAGGCTCTGTGCTACTGGAGTCCTTATTTTCAAGAAGACTTTTTAGGAGATTGGGTGACATTTTTTTGCCAGAAATGCAGCTCTGTAGTGTCTTCTAAACATTTTTTTAGTTTCTTCCTCCTTCCTGTTGCTCAAAGCTGCCAATTTAGGGCTGGTTAGATGGGAAGACTTAAGCCTTTTTTTCTATAGCAGTTTACTTTTCTGAAGACTTCCAGTTTTTTCCATTTGATATAGAGGAGAAGCATTGTAATTACATTTGAGAGATGGGCAAAAGCTTCTTCAGATTTCCTTAATTGTCTCCTTTTTTCCCAGTAAGTTCTTTTTTCAGATGGAGGCACTTTGCATGAATTAGTTCCTTTCTTTTTGTGATGTTTGCTGGAGTTTTTGTCTGTTCTACCTTACATAAGTTTCATCAAATTGACCAAAATGTCTCAGACAACTTCATGGTGTTCTGGAGTTAAGATGAAAATACACTTTAGTGACAGTTGCAGTTGTCCTCATAATAATGATGGTTTTCCTATTAAAAAGGATAAAATGCTATGTGATATCATCTGACTTTATATAGATCAAATTTCTTTCAGCCATTTGAACAAGCATTATTTGAAAGATGTTATTTTTCTAACTGGCTATTGAATAGGTTGCAGAAATTTCTCTTAAGAAAGTTAAAACTTATACAGCTTGTGCTGTGGAGAGACTGTTCTTTCATTAGATGTTAAAGTAAGTTTAGTCATCCTGAAGTAATTTTTAATTTTCAGGGCTTCGTGCCCCATAAATGCAAAACTATGTTAGTTCAGTATCCTTCATTGTAGTTCTTTAACCATCTTTGAAGTATCATTAGGAGATCTGGTCATGTGTTCATAATGGGGCAAATTGTTGTATTATATAATCTCTGTGTTGTTAAAACCTGGATTTAGAGAAACAACATTTATTAAAAGAACTTGGTGGGTTTGTGTTCCTAATTTTGTTTTGCTTTGCTATGCAGAGAAGTTAACTGGATTTTGTTAAATGTTTCTTCTGTCACTGCACTTCATAGCACTTCAGGCATCTCTGGAAATATTTGATTTCTCCTTCCCTTCAGTACAGTATTTCCAGCAAATGTTCAGGGTTTTTTTACTCTAAACCACTTTTCTTCTTGCAGGTTACAGATACATTAGGAAATAAGTAGGATTCTAAATTGCAAATTTTCCTGTTTTCTTCACAGAGTTTTAGAAGATGTCAGCAGATATACCATTAAATATTAATATCAAGGAGCCCCGATGGGATCAAAGCACTTTTGTTGGACGAGCCAATCACTTCTTTACTGTAACAGACCCCCGGAATATTTTGTTATCTGATGCCAAACTGGAAAATGCAAGGCAAATTGTGCATGATTACAGGTATGGCATTGACTGCTTCTACTGCTGACCCAAAAAAGTCCACATCAATGATAAGTACATGGGGATGTATTTAAAAGGAAGTATTTAAAACACTGTATTCGTTGCACCAGTCATTATTCTTACTTCAGAGGTTTTTTTTTTTTACAAATTTGCTAATGGATGAAGAACAGTTATGTCAGCTGAGAACCCTTGTTAAGGCTTCTGAAATACAGAAGTGTCTAATTCTGAAAATAGTTAGTATCACAACAGAGCTTAAAACTTTCTCTTATGTGTTGCATTGTTTGGAGCAATTGGTTTCTCAAATACTTATTTAGAGGGAACATCCCAAAATCCTCTAATGCCACACTTCTCACAGGAGGTTGCAGCACTTTGTAAAAGTTGGGCTTTTTGCTGTTGTCTTGTTATGTTTTTTAACTTGTCCCAAGACAAGGTATCGTGGCACCTGGCTTGACAGAGGATGACTTGTGGAGAGCAAAATACATCTATGACTCAGCCTTTCACCCAGACACTGGTGAAAAGATGGTCTTGATTGGCCGAATGTCTGCTCAGGTCCCCATGAACATGACCATCACAGGGTGTATGATGACCTTTTATAGGTAAGTGGTGGCTATATAGCACTTAAAACATTTGCCTACAAACTAGATAGGTGAAAATCAATGTTATTATCAAAAGAAGATTTATAGTAACTACTTTTAAATGTCAACTTTTGCTTCCTTTTCTCTTCTCTCTCCACATTCCCTTACACTGAGTAACTGTTCCCTCTAGAAGTAGTTGTGAGATAAGCCCTTAGCCCCTCTCCTTCACCTTCCCACTTTTCCTCAAACTGGGAAATGTTCCAAAATCCCATCTGTGTAGGAGAGTTGTGTGGAGGACAAAGAGGAGGAGATACCTGGGAATTTCTAACCTTACTGGTCTGGCATGCAAGATGTTCTTTCTGCCACGTGAGTACTCAGTATGCTTCAGTCCAGCAGTCACAGAGTTTCTCCAGCTCCCCTTTGATCCCTCATTTCCTCAGTGGTTCTGGAATCCAGTGAAGTCCACAGCAGAAGCCAACATGATCTTTTAGCAGCCTCTGTGTTAGAAATATTTTTTGGCACAGTGCTTGGTCAACAGGAACTGCTCAGAGAAAATAGCAGTGGTGTTTTGGGGGCTGAGGTTGTACAAATTCTGGACACACACCCCAAACAGACCCAGCTCTTTCGAAAGGTTCATCAAGAATGTGAATCAGACCCCCCAGTACAGCTGCCCATTCCCAAGCACTGCCTCTTGTTAACTCTTCTCTTATGCACTTAGAGCAGCTCTGCACCTTTTCTTTGCATTATTACTCAGATTCACAACTAGGTGATTTATTAGCCTGGAAGGCATTGGTTCCTTTGGACCAAATCCTCAGCACTGTAAACAGGATTGTTTAGAAGTCCTTGGAGGATGCAGTATATCCTTCCTCCCACTGCACATCACTGTGCTCTGGGTGTTGCTGGCCACTGGAAGAAGCAAATTCCCCATTTTACTTGTGAGGGCTCTTGGACATGCAGTAGGACAATGTGAGTCACACCTAAACCTTAGAGCAGGCCTAACATCCTCTACACACCAGTAGCAAGGAAACAGGAACAGATGAATCAGGAAAAGAGTTGCACATGCACAGGAAGAAAGGAGGAAGAACATCAGCAGTGGCAGGGAAAATCCAGCTGGTTTATCACTGTTACTTTGGCATCTCATTGAGACACTGGAAGCCAGAGGGAATAAGAATACACTTCCAAATATGACTCTTTCCATTTTTTTGCAATTTAAAGAAATAACATATCTTCCCATTTCAGAACCAAAACCTCATGACAGACACACATCTGCTCTAACATCTCCTCTTTGCTTCCCCACCTGTTACAGAATAATTGGTGCAACTGCTGCTGCTTCTTTAGCCCTCAGTTTCCATATGAGCCCTCTGCATTCCTGTTACTGCCTATGTTATTAAATCATTTAATTAAGTGTAAGTTTTAGAGTTATATGAAATGGTTTTTTTTAACGATCAGGAAATAGTTTTCAGTAGCAGCTGTTACTTTTAGTGGCCTGATTCCCCCAAATGAAATTTTGGTGGAGCGGAATCTTTAGTGATGTCTCTCCATTGTGGACAGAGATTGTGGTTGGAGTGCACAAACAGATACTTTCCCCCTGTACTCTTCTTGTACAATGATTATATCTGCAGTTTAATAGGGACCACATCAGCCTGTTAAATGGGAACTCTGCAATTTGTACAGGACACATTTTTTTCACTGCCTCCTATCTGTGCTCACTAACTGGCAACTTTTTGTTATGCTGTGTTGAACCAGACTAATTTCTGTACTGTATCTGTACTTAAAAAATGCAGATATTTTCATGGAATTAATTTTTCATTTTGGAATTGTGTCTTTTAATCTGGTTCTCATGTGACTGTTTTAATATCACAGGAGTTTATCGAAACAATGGCATCATATTAGCTCTTTGAAGACTGAGATGTTATACCCTGTCTCCTCAAATCCATCTCTCAGTCACTTATGGAGCTTCCAAAGAGAACTAGCAGACTGTGAAGGAATGATAACCCTGGAGAAATATTCTGGAAATTAGAGCATTTCTTATTTCTCTGGGTGTTTTTTATGGAGAGGTTTGCTATAATGCTCTTGTTACTATAACAAACCTTGCTCCCAAGTGAACCTTGACATTTAATTACAATGCTTTTAAATTCTTCTCCTAGAAGAACTGGTATTAAGACAGTATCTCATTTATTGTATTGTTTCATTCAAATAAACAAGAACCTCTGCATATTTACTGCTTTCAGTGGCTTTTATTTGTCATCATTTTTCTGTGCTGTTGATTCAACTGTGTTTTTAAAAATAATAATTATAATTGTTTCTCTTTCCAAGAACAACACCAGCAGTGCTTTTCTGGCAGTGGATCAACCAGTCCTTCAATGCTGTAGTAAATTACACGAACAGGAGTGGGGATGCCCCAATCACTGTAAGGTCAGACACTGAACCACATAATTCTGATGAGTTTCTAAGTTTCTCTCTGATGTACTCAAACATGGTTGGGCACTAAGGTTTGAGATGAGAAAGGGATAAGTTTTTCCATCTATACTGATTATTCATTTGATATACACAAGTGAGAGTCTTGAGAATGACAGTGGCAAGAACTCCATTTCTGCCACTAAAGACAAGCCTGAGCACCTTGATTATGAGCAGTTACAGTGTAGGATTTAATAGGAGTGTGTGTTGCAGGGCTCAGTCAACCATTTGCAAGTGCTTCATCAGTTTGGTGTCATACCAGGATATCTCTAAGCTGATATTTGGTGTGTACCTTCAAGTGTTCACTGTGCCACCTTCTCAGTACCCAGCACACACCACAGTGGGGACTCACAAAAACAGGTTCCTTCAAAGAACAGGTCTGTGCTTGTTTCCACATGATGGCAAAAAGAGAGATTAAATAGATGCAGAAAGCTAAAGCTCACAAACTGAAAAAGGGGAAATGAAACTGAAATAGGGGAAATTTAGGTTAGATATACAGAAGAAATTGCAGCTTGTGAGGGTGGGGAGGCCCTGGCACAGGCTGCCCAGAGAAGCTGTGGATGCTCCATTCCCGGAAGCATTCAAGGCCAGGTTGGATGGGGTTTGGAACAACCTGGTCTAGTGAAAGGTGTTACTGCCCGTGGTCAGGGACTAGAACAAGATGTACTTTAAGGTGCCTTCCAACCCAAACCATTCTGTGATTCTATTAATAGAAAATTAGAATTGCAGTGCTTGACTTTCTGGTTTTGGGACTGGACTTGCTTGATGACGGCCAGGAGAAAACCATTGATTCAAGTATATACAGACATCTCCTAGCTGGGAATTATGTACAGTGTGATTTAGGGCAGATTGAGTTGGATCTGGGTGTTTTCAGCATGGCTGGTCTGCATGTGTGGGGCTTGGTATGGTTGATTTTAGAAATCCAGACTAATTTTTTATTAGGTTAAGCAATTAGGAAATCAAATACAGAACTAATCCTTCAAGATGTTCATTCAGACACATGAGAAAATGCTGAACAGGCAGCAATGCACAACCAGCAGAACCTGATTCAATATTACAGTGTTGCTTGTATATGATTTTACTGCTAGTGAAATAAAACTCTTTAATTTAGGGTGCCATTTAGATGTTCCTACCACATCTTATTGCAGTAGCACAGAACGGTCTATTTCTTAACTTCTAGGGAGGCATAACTAAATGTGTAAAATGTAATTATTTTTAAAAGTGACATAAATGTAGTTGTGTATGTGCAAATGTTTTAATTTCTATTTCAGCCAGCTGGGAACAGCCTACGTTTCTGCCACCACAGGTGCTGTCGCAACAGCTTTAGGACTTAATGCACTAGCAAAGGTATTGTTGATATTTTTTTCCATTCTTACCAGAGTGTGGTGTCTGTGAGATGCTTACAGCTCATCTTTCTTCTCTTCTGTCATGTGCACACCTCCCAATATGGAGTTGTAATGGCCCCTGGCAGCTCTTTTCTTTAGATACCAACCTCAGTTTTTCCCCATGTAAATGGTTTTATATGTGTATTTCAAACAGCCTCGTGTTTGGTTAATGCAAACTGTATCTAATAAGGTGCCTTTTTTGCAGTTTCTTTTTCACGTGTCAGGGCATCTAATAGTACTTGAAAGTTAATTGGAGTGGAGATGTAATGGCACTTCCCTATGATGCTGCAAAATTGAGAATGATTTTGCCATTCTCCTGCCAGTGCTCACTCTTGAAAGAATTATTTATGACTTATTTCTTGTTTAATTCTTGTTCAACCTCTGCCCCACCAGTGAGTTTCCACTGAATTTTAATGTAAAGGAAATGAGTCTGGTCCATCATTATCACATGAAGCATTTGAATATGACCTTTGAGAAAGCCAATGATTATGTAAATGTTTTCTTTTCTGTTTTTTTCCCCTCTCTGTTTTACAGCATGTCTCACCTCTTATAGGACGGTTTGTTCCTTTTGCTGCTGTTGCTTCTGCAAACTGCATTAATATTCCACTAATGAGACAAAGGTAGGAAAAATAACAAAGATGCTGAAAGAAAGGACGTTACTGAGTTTGTAGATCACCAAGTTATTTAAGAATAGTAGTAGGGAAAAGCAAATTAAAAGCATCTTCTTATAAACACAAGGTTACAGCCAAAAAAGATAATATTTAAATTTTGTATTTAGAATGGTATTTGATCTATGGTAGTATTTTATCTTTAATAAAAATATGAGGAGAAGAATAAAGACAGTAAGGTTATCTGCAGTTCTCTTGGATTCTCCCAGTATGTGAGTTCAACACCCAACAGAGAATAATGCAACTAAAGAAACACAGTTCAGTTCATGCACCCTTTTATACTTGTAAATATATTCTTAGTGGTTAAACTGAAAACTCAGATAGAATGCCAGAGAGGAATTTTCACAGACTTCTGTTTCAGCTCAGTGAAACTAATCTTCCTGTATTCCATGAGCTCTCTGTCAGAAAGGACAGCTTACTTCTAGGCAATCCAGAAGATTCCACTTTCTGAAGTGCTAACTTTAAAGCATATTTTTCCCCAGATCTTTCTCTGCCTTTTGAAATTGTTCATGTTGAAGAGTGTTACAAACAGGCTAACTTACAAAATAAAATAAAATAGATAATTCTTGTAATTTACAATATTAAGGGACAAAGACAAGGTGACAAAAAAGGGTGAATAAATTCACATTGTTCACTGCTTTATTTTTATCCTTTACCAACAGAGAACTCAAGTGTGGAATCCCTGTCACGGATGAGAAGGGGAATAGACTGGGTGATTCATCCAAAGCAGCTCAGCAGGCAATCACCCAGGTGGTTATCTCAAGGATTCTTATGGCTGCTCCTGGAATGGGTAAGAACTGCAATCCTGAGCAGCTCCCGATTATCAGTTCCTAATGTGAGGGAGAGTTTCAGTCCTAAGTGATTTTTCTCCAGGGTCAAATTACCTCACAGTTCCCCAGGCAGTGTTTGCCTTTCTGTTAAGAAGTTCCCCAGAGAAATGTACCTTTCTCACTGTGAAAACATCCACGGGGTGTTAACACTGAAGTGCAGCAGAAAAGCTCCTGGGCTGCTTTTGCAGAAAAAACACAGATAGCAAAGAAGTGGTAGCAAATTCCACTTGCTTGGAATTGGTTTAGGTGCTCTGCCCAGTGCTGAGTTACTGAGCTCAGGTTTAATTACATGTGAAGTTACAAGTTTTGCTTGTTGGGAGAATTTAACTCCATAAATGCCAGTCCAGTATCTTGAATTGGTAATGTGAAATGGAAACAGTGAATGACAAAAGGCTGTGAAAATTGTGTTATGGTATTAGTGCAGCTAAACAGAAAATGAAAACAAAGTGCCTTTTTCTCCAAGGTTAATGCCTTTTTTATCTTATTTGCAGCAATTCCTCCCTTCATAATGAATACTTTGGAAAAAAGAGCATTTTTAAAGGTCAGTCTTAGATAATCTATCTATATGTATTTCATATCCTAAGCTAATATTTCAATGAATATAAAATACTTTCTGAGCCTTCATATTTGCCTTCCAAACACTGAGGGAGGACATCCCTGTAGAAATTGCTTGATGATTGTGGCTTGCTTTCTGCCTTTCTAAGGGATAACATGGTTCTTTTTATCACAGTGTAAAATAACATTCAGAAAATAGGAGCTTTTTTGTTGTTATCTTTATAATTGTTCTTAAAATGCACAGTTCCTCCTGTGAAATCAGCATTCTTGCACTGAGTCTTGAGATACAGTTTATGGGGAAAAAGTATGAACATTTTAATAATGCTGGGTTTTTCAAGATAGCAATAAGAAGATTTTGCTTTGCTGCTGTAGTTGCGATCTGAGCTTGGAAATAAAACTGATGGTAAAAAAATCTCTTCTGAAAATAATCCTTTAAAACTTACTGGGTATAAAATGCAGGGTAGGCATAGAATGGCCATTCTTGATCAAAGATAATTTATTTCCTATATTCTGTTTATGCTGATGTAGTGTGAGGCCAAACACCTGGTGTTGGGAAATCCATAACCAGCATCAACATTATGCACTCTATGTGCATGAGAGGGTAAAGAACAACAATGAAATTAGTCAGAGTTGTCTAACACAAGAGAAATAATATTCAGATGAGGAACTCTGTATAGTTCTTTACCAGTAAAGGGAGTTTCATCTTCACCAGCTGATATCACTTGATTTAATTACTGTGTAGTGCCAGGCAAAGTCTCTGCCTGTGAGACCCACCCAACAAGCCTGAGAGAATCTGTCTTCTTCCTGTTAGAAAGAGTTAGGGAAAAAAGCATGGTCTGAGTCTCTGGACCCTCCCTTGCAAAAGTGGTTTGGTGTGTGGGGACTGGGAGGACAAGCAGGGGAAGTTGCCTGGCTTTGTTTCTCTAAGATAAAGCTTTATGAAATGTTTAAATTACATCTATTTCTGCCTTTCATTTTTCTTGTGCAGATTGAGATTACCCCGTTAGACACACCATTTGAAAATGCTTCAGTATATATAAATGAGGAACAGGTTGCCTAGAGAAGCTGTGGCTGTTCCATCCCTGGAAGTGTTCAAGGCAAGGCTGGACAGGGCTTGGAGCAACCTGGGATAGTGGAAGGTGTCCCTTCCCATGGCAGGGGGTTGGAACAAGATGATCTTTAAGGTCCCTTCCAACCCAAACCATTCTATGATTGTCTTCCAGTATTAAAATCTCTTATGTCCTGAAGTGCTTTTTACTTCCTTCCAACCTTGTTGACAGAAAACACTATTGCTCAGTGTAAAAACAGGAAATGTGGCATTTGAGTTTTAGGCTAAAAGTCAGTGTGTACTTCTTAGAGCTCCTGGAAGAAGTGAGCCTGCAGGACTGACTGCAGTTGTGATACTGTAATGTTCTTGAGAATGTATTAGCTGGAAAAATAACCCTTGTTAAAAGAAAATTTTTAAAATCATAAATTTAGAACAAAAATTAGTTTATATCTATTCGATATGGAAGAAATGTCACAAATGCTATCAACTCAAGTGGCAAATACATGAGGTCTGTGGAGAAGTTTCCTCAGGGTTTGGAGACAAATACCTGCTGGTTTTGTGTGGTCACACAAAATGTGTTGTGAATTTTCCAGATCAGCAAAAGTGAGCGATTTCTTCAGTGACTACTCAGTGGTCTTTGGTACCATCATGATCGTTTATGCTCATCTGTTCTTCTCCCTCAGCCTCAGAGACTGTGAGTTCAGATGAAACACTGCTCTGCAGGTGGTCAGTGGTAACACTGGGTAGAGATTAGTATTAAACCATTAAGAAATGAGCTGCATTTTTAACAAGCAGCTTCTGCATGTCCTCTTGAGGTTTCAGAAGCACCATCCCATTCACAGCACACCAACACCATCCCCACACCGCTTTACTAACTCACTATCCTTGGCCTTTGCTTTGCACACTACCACCCTTGGAAATAATTCCTGAATGCTTGCCAAAGCCTGTTAAGCAACACACAAGGCCAGAAAATAAGCAAACGGTTGTGGAGTGATTTAAAAAACTAGAACGATGGTCTGCTGTAAGACAGGGAATGCTGGTCTGTGATAGCAGCCTGTCATCCTCTGATATTGAAATAAGATGAAGGTCATGTAGCACTATGCATCCCCCACATTCTCACAGTGTTTTGCACTAAGACATTAGTGTGAATTAAAAATATTCCCAAAAGTTATTGCTAGAAAATGACTTAAGAATGGTTTTAGAACACAAGCACCTACTTACTGCTTCAAAACGGATCCAATTGTTTCTGACTTGAAAAAGTATTTTTATGTGTATATCCGATTTTGCTGTAGGTTTCAGCAGCAGCTTTAGTGCCCTTTTGTGTGATTATGCAGCATAATAGGAATTGATTAGGCTGCATAATGTCTATTTTCATTATCCCTACTGACATACACCTGAGTGGCTCTGTGCAGAAGCAAGTTATTTTACCTGCTGCAGCAGGAGGATCCACAAACAAAGCAAAGCTTGCTCTGAGGCACAGCATTTATAGATTTTACTTAGAGGTAACTTTTCTCCTAAGGAAAGAAATTGGATTTTTTTCCATAGGAACCTATGAAAACTCCAATCAACTCTAAAGTTTTAGTTTATATTACTACTCTTACAGCTTCAGTTTCTCTTCTGTTCTGCATACGGTATTAACGTCCACGTTGTTCCAGAAGTTTCCTCATATATCCTTAACACAAGTTCTTTGAGGTCTCTTAGTCTGCAACTGAAATCTGTATTCAAAACTGTTACAAAGCCAGGACAGAGAGCTTTTTTCCAAGCATTGTTCTTGAATGTCTTACGCCCTGCACTCCTCCATACGTTCCCAATTTACTGTCATTTCTTTTTTTTACTTTTTTGAAAACAGGCATAGCTGGCCTGGGAAAGCTGGCAGATTTTGATCCAACAATAAAAGGAAGCAGTTAGAAAAAAAGACGATTCTCCTTAAGGCTTTTATTTGCTTAATTATCATTTCTCCATTTTCTCCGTTTGCACTAACCACTAAAATGTCATAAAGACATCTGGAAATTAAATCCTAATTCATTAGGAACTGCCTCCTTCCGGAGTTAAAGGATAGTTCTCTAACACAGTAAATTCTTTTACTGTCTGTCATGTACTTCTCCATTTTATCTCTTTGTAGGTCTACATTTGAGTTTTGGTTTGTTGCTTTATGTTGTTTCATGGGCAACTCCAGTTGTTAATATTGACCTCCCAGTGTTAAGAATTTTTCCTCACCATCTTTCTTGATTGGTGCAGTCTGGTAACATTCTGGAAAAAGAAAGGCTGTAATAGCTCACGTTGGCAAAAAGTGTTCCAGCACATGAACTAGATGTTGTTTATAGAGCCTGTACTAGACAACACCTCTCTCAGATCAATGACCACCTCTGACAAAGGCGTGAAGCCTCTATTCCTCTCATGGCACCTTCCAACAGCTTTTTTAGTTATAAAATTGTATTTGGGGCTTTTCTGTGTCATGGGTCGTCCCACACTCCCACTGCAATGTGTAGAATCCCTCTCCCTTCCTTCTCAGAGACTGAAGTCATTTGCAGTGTAGTGACTTGTGTTCACATCTCGTCATGGACTCTCACAGTGTGTAAAATATGAATAATGAGTGAATTTATCTCAGCTGAGAGTCAAATGAACATATTTAGGGAATTCCAGAACAGCAAAGCTCTGCTGCCTTCACTCTTTATCCTTCCTGCTGTCCCTGTCTGTTCCCATTTGTTATCTGTTGTTGCAGGTTATTGCTGAATTGCACAGTTCTTCCTGCACTCATTTCAGGATTACAGAATGACTCCAGGAAAAAACAAACTAATAAAAAGAGAAGCAGTCTTCTACCTAATTTCTTCTCCCTCAGGCTCTGGAGAAAGTTTACTCCACACAGGCCTGTTTTCCCTGACTCCTACACTGCTATGACCTTTGTCAGCCCCCAGCTTTGTCCTGCTGAGTTTTCTGCATCTCCTTTGTCCATTTCTGCTCAGAAACAGTGCCCAGCTTTTGTTCACCAGTTTCCCCTCTAACTTCCATAACTTGGTAACTTCTACAACTTCTGCTTTTTGCAGAAACCAAACATCTTTATTGAAAACATCATCCACTGTATCATGTGACTCTTAATTCATGAGCTGTTTTGTTTTAAAATCCCTTTGTGTTTTCATTGTAGCTGTGTATGTTCTGTTGAGACACTGCTGTTAGTGTAGCAGCAGCATCCATTGAACAGGTCTGGGTTTACTTCCTTAGTAATGAATTTCAACTAAAATTCTAACACTGAGGGGAGCTGATTCCCTTATATATAAATATATATAACACTAATATTTTTATATATATATAAACATATATAAATAACTTAAATAACTTATAGAAATAACTTAAAAGCCTGAAAAAAAACTCTACCTTTTGGCATATATTCAAGTTCTGCAAAAGTTACAGTAATGAGGAATATGCTAAAAATGCATCCATAGGTTACATGTAAGCAACTATTTTCTCAGCTTTGTTTGCCCAATCCTTCAACCCTTTTTTTCCTTCAACAAAAGATGAACTCTTGCAGAACTGGTGTTGCTACAGGGACAAGTTTCTACACATGAAGGGATATCATATTACAGGAGAATGGACTAAGAGAGGCAGACCAACATTTTTCCTTGGCATCTCCCTTATTTATGGCCGGTGGCTCCAGTTGCACCTTGAAACCATTTGATGTCACCAAAGAGGAGGAGCTGTAACAGACCAAGCTCTCCTTTTGGATATCCAGGCAAAATTTACTGTGCCCTCCAGAGGTGTGGCAGCACCTGCAGCCCTGCTCCAAATTTCAGCTGTGCTGCTGCTGTGGGCTTGTGACTCAGAGAGAAGGCCACAGGCTCAGGATCAGTCAAACACCTATTGGAGTTCCTAAGGGGGACATACTCAGGGTCAGTGTACATTGATTCCACTGGGAATTTACCTTTCAAAGGTATTTTTTCTCAAACTGAAGCTCAACTTTAAGGTACAGTGGTAGTGGTTTTGCCTTCATGTCCAAGAGTCTTTTAGGTGCAAGCTGTCTCTTAGAAAACAAGAAGTCCAGAAAGGGGGAAGAGAGGAAAAAAAAAAAAACGCCATACTCACTGTGTGTGGTTTATTTTCAACAGAGATATCCTTGGATGAGTGCTCCCATTCAAGTTGGATTAGTTGGAATGTGGTAAGTGATTTCTTTGGATTGGGTCTACTGTTTTAAGAGATACTTGTAGGGGTTTTTGAGAAAGTAGCAATATTTGCACTTTGTTTAAAGAAAAAAGGTTGAGTTAATGAGGCTACAGCAGTTACTTCACTTCCATCCCTGTAACTGATAATAGTGTTCAAAACACAAAAGCTGTTGGCAAGAAAGAAGCTGCTGAAAAAAGCAGAGGGAGGGGGAAAGGGAGTGGCAAAAAAAAAAAAAGGCATGTGGCAGCTTGATTAGGAAAGATGGTCTGGCTGCTACCTCTATATTAGTGGAATCTAATCCTGTAGGTTGATGAATTCTTGAAACATTTTGTTAATAGAGAGTTTCATTTGCTGTGTCTGGGGTTTTCTATTGTCCTGCACACTAACAGAAAACACTAAGGACATTAAATGATAATTTTAGACACATTTGGAAACATGATAGTGATACATTTAGGACTATGTAGTAGGTAAGTACATAGTATCATAAAGTACAGGGGAGGGAGAAATAAAGGTTAAGTAGCACTTTGTGAAACATTATCTCACCATGTAAAAACAAAAAAAAAATTTTACCTAAATCATGCATAAGGTTTTTGAATTCTCTTTTAGCATCCTAAATAATGTAATCCCATTTTTGCCTCCTCTAGTCTCGTGTTTGCAACTCCCCTGTGTTGTGCACTGTTTCCTCAGAAAAGGTGTGTATTGCTGTTAATTATCTCTTTAATGTTACACTTCAGATCCCTGCACAGACAGAAACAAATGGGCATTGCCTGCTCAAGCACAGTTTTAATTCCCATATAACACAGGTGATAAACAAGAGAATATACAGAAAAGTAATAACTATGTTGCTCATCAGTAATATATAATAGTTGCTTACAAACCCCTCAGCAGCTCAAGATGAGATCTATACAATATATTCATGCCCAGTAAGGTTATGGATACATTAAATACAGTCAGAGCCCATTTTATTTTCAGATGGAAATCCTTCTAGTTATATAGAACAGCATTGGACTATCTGTGCTTATTTGTAATTTGATTAATATTTGTCCAGACTTTTTCATCAATACAGAAATACCTCAGTACTGAAAACTGTCTCAGAAACAATTTTCATTATAGCTGAAATAATTATGAAACTTGAGAGTTATTTACAAATGAACTTAGCTCATTTTGGTATGCAGTAGAGACAGGACCTCAAATTCAACTGAGCTGTCCCTCATATTAATAGTGGTTGTCTAAATGCAACAAGCTGCCAGATGTGGCTTAAACAATCCAAGCTGGAGCTAAATCCATTAAAATACTGAACATTTAAGGTAGCTTTTGACTTCAAGAAAACAATACCCAATTCTCATCAGATGCAAATGTTTGAATACCATCTGTTTCCCAGCTTGGCCTAGGACAGAGAGCTGTGGTGTCACAATGCTACCTGGAGATGACTTGACAAACCAGCCTAGCACACATGGTACAGTTCTTGATTTTAGCCAGGAAGATTACACCTTGAACTGGCAGCTTAATTCACTTTACTGTGAACTGGCTCTCATAAAAAAACCCTTTTATTCAACTGAATAAAATCAGATAATATGTTAAATAAGCAAATACCTATTTAATAAAAACACCTTTGGAAAGGTAAGTTTCTATTGCCAGCAACAACCTTGTAAGTGGATCCCAACCCTCATGGTAGTACCAACAGCCATTTCCTGACCCCATACACTGTCTTACTGCCATTTGAGCAGGGATTCATTTGCCCCAGTGTGCTTTTCCTTTACAAGACTTTTTAAAAGACCTGAAAACTCTTTTAACCAGATGCATCATCCATCATATTCTACATTCAAGTGCTTCTTTTATATAACCATTGTCCTGTTTCTTTTGCTTAGTTCTATGTCGGTAACACGCTTGGAGCCAGAATTGCAAGCCAAGATCCGAGAGAACAGCCCTGACCTAGAACGTGTATACTTTAATAAAGGATTATAATTCAAGGAAGGCAAAATATCTTTCAAGGAGGACCTTGTGAACTTATTTTTTAATTGTGTGCATACATAGTTCAAGATGAGAGCTGTCCTTTAACTCGTCCTTTGTTAAACAAGCTTGGTCATCTGATTATTTTATGGATAAAGACTTTCCTCAGTGTAGTGTTTAAATTACAAAAGGTCACTTTCTCCACTTTGGTATTAAAAGTTTATCGATACGTATCTAGAAGTGTTTACGTAAGCCCTCAAGCAGCTACAATAACAATAAACAAGCACACAAATACAAACCAGATGCCATTATATTGGATTTGCCACCTGTTCCAGTAATAGCAGAACTTTTCAAAAGTCATAAAGCAACTGAACGAAGTTGCCACCCTCTGGCAGCAACAGGACGTGTGGCTGAACGCGTGAGGAAGTTGTGCAGGAAGGGCTTTTTACCAGGAGGCTGATTAGGTTGTAGGTTTTCCCTGTTGGCACAGAATCGTTTCTTGGTGGATGCTGGAGGAGCCTGGAGCTTCTGCACTGTGTGGTACTGCTCAGCAATGCAGGCCGCCTTCTTCCGCAGGTCCAGCTTGACCAGCATCATATTGTTCTGCAGCTCTGCCAGGGTTTGGTCCTGATGAAGGGAAATCAATATATAAAAAATATGTATATAAAGATACCATAGAAAGGCCTGGGTTGGTAGGGATCTTAAAGATCATCTCGTTCCAACCCCTCTGCTGTGGACAGGGACCCTGATGCCTTGAGGTTTTTTCACATTTCTGGGATTTTAGTTTGTAAATAGTTTCACTCATAAGCTTTCTCGTTAGGTCTTTTTCCATGGTTTGCGAAGCCATGTTTAACATTCCTTCTGAGATAAACAAGGTAGCAAGACAAAATAGAAGGCCCAGTGTGCTGGTTTAGAAGTAAACCAGCAGGAGAAATGAACCCAATTTGGAGAGACCACAAGTCAGAGCTACAATTTTAGTAAAAAGAGCACAACACATACAATGACACAAGATAACAAAACCACTTTGACCCACAAGAACAAAGTACAACCCAGTCCCCTGGGGCAGGAACAGCACCTTGCTCATGAGCCCCTGCCCCAGCACTGTATGGTGCCCCTGGGTGCAGCACAGAAGGAAAGGAAAAAGCTGGTAGTTGGTATGATGGTCTGTTAAAGAAATGGTAGTAGTCTCCTCAANAGTGGTGAGACAGACCCTGCTTGGATATATTGGTGGGTGTAAGAATTGATAGATATTGTAAGTGTGGGGTGATAAGGGCTATTGCTCTCCCTTTTTGGATCTGGAAACTTCCATTAAAGAACTGCACCTTTTACCTCTATTAATTTGTTGGGAAGTTTCTCTGATTTTATACATCGACACCTTTTACTAGATGGGGTTCCTCCAAACCTTGAACACTTCCAAGGCAGCTTCTCTGGACAACCTGTTTCAGTGCCTCAGCACCTCATAGGGAAGAATTTTTTCCTGGTATCTGATCTAAATGGACTCTGAAGCCATTCCCCCTTGTCCTGTCACACCATGCTCTTGTAAAAAGTCCCTCTCCATCTTTCCTGTGTGCTCCCTTCAGGTACTTTGGCAAGTTATCCAACTCCCTTTTTACTATGAACTGAGGAAAACTAACTGCCTTTTGCCAAAATTCACCATTCAAGCCATGCTTAAAAGCTTCTGTTGTCAACAGTGTAGCAGTTCAATAGAAAATAGGAACCATAGGGCTGGGACAAAGCTGACTCCATCCTGCTGCAAACATGCTGCCATAGCAAGTGTAATCAAGTGGATAAGGAAATGAGAACTCTGAATTCTACTTGAAGTACAGGCTGCCAGTTAACTGAACAGGAACAATTCAAGTTTCCTTTGGAGTTAAATATGCAGTTGAAAAATCAGCAATATAGTTCCCTTCATGTAATAGTATGTACTAGCAAACAAGTCATTTGTATTTGCAGCATAGAACTGAGGTTACTCTGCTTATGGCAAAACACAGAGACTAACCCCCACCCCATGCAACCCACAACAGAACAGACACATTACCTGTCTGGCCAGAATGTCATCACACGTGCAGAGTGCTTCTCGGAGTTTCCCTGCTCCTGTACTGTGGCAGCAGGCCCGCTCTGCAGACTGGAGAGACTCACCAATTCTTTGTAACTCTGAACGCAGCAATCTGACATTCTACAGGGGAGAGATTTAAAATGGCTGTTTTTGGCACTGCTCTGCAAACAAAGCCACTCCAAAGGTAATTGAGACATACAGCACTGAGGGAGGATCCCATCTGAGTGAGATACACTTGGATCAATTACCAAAGTCATCAACATCTCCAGTAAGTTCAACAAACCCATTTCAACTTCAACCATTTGTTTAAAAACCTTGAAACAGCAGCGCCAAACACTATTAGTACTGGCAACCACCTTGCCCTGCAAGTATTCTTTCTCTAACACAGAGTTGGAGTTACCTTCTGTCCATCCTCTAGCTTCCTGTCTACATCCATAGTAATGGCTCTGGCAGAGGGAGGTGGTTCCACTAATTTCTGATACTTGTGCAACTCTAGGAACAGACAAAAAGTAGTGAGCAACAGGACATTCATCAGCTTTCAGTATTTCTGAAATTCAGGACTTCCCTTAAGACAAGTTGCCACAGGCAGCTGTGAAGAGCTTTAAGTTTGAGTTTGTACAGACATGCACAAACATGTCAGCCTTCTCCCTTGCCATTACACAAAAGGACTTAAGAATTTGAACAAGGAGATTGTCCTGCCCTAAAGTCCACTTTCATGTGAAAATTAGGCAAAACACTGCCCCATCCAGCAGTCACCTACAACTCAGTGGTTTCAGGGTGTCTGAATCCAATGTAGCCTGAAGTCTCTCTAACTCAGAGTTCAGAACCAGTGCAGCATTGCTAACCTACCTGCAGTTGTGGTATTTAACTCCCTTTGACACTGTGCCAGCCTGGCTTTGGTATCTGCCAGCTCCTTCTGCAGAGCACACGAGGTAGTGGCCACTCGCTTGGATCGACGTAAGCCTTGCTCAGAGTCATTTTCCTTAGTATCCAGGCTTTCTAATTTTTGTTTGGTCTCCTGCAGAGCAGCTTGGAGCTCCAAAATCTCCTCATCACGCTCCTTAGAAAGGAAGTTTGTTCAAATATTCAACAAAATTTTCTTACCATGACTTCTCTGAAACTTTCCATGTCTGTCTGCCTGGAAAACTCATCAATCCCACACTTACACACATTGGACCCAGCCTTCAAATCCCTTTAAGTGAATACAGTAAACCCACTTTCTGGGAGCCTAAACCACTTTTTTACAGTCTCCAAAGAAAAGGGATTGTTTTTGAGAGCTGGCATCTTCAGGGAGGTCTGCAACAAATCCCAGAGGCCACCCAAATGCCAAAGCATGAAAAACATAGACAGGTCCATACTCATCATCACAACTAAGAGAAAGAAGAGAAATTCAAAAAGAAGGAATGAATGTGAAGAGTGCAAAGCAAGCCACTAGTGAAAAGAGGAAAAGGGGTTGGAGAGAACACATGATGGAGGAGTAAGGATGGGAGCACATTAACTTCCAGATAAAGGTTGAAAATTAGGAAGCCTAGTGACCTACATAAAGAAGACAAGCAAAAATTGTGGATCAAGCAATCAAATAAAAAATACCTCCGAAAGCAAAATCAGTTGGCATAAGCATCTTCCTAGACTCAAGTATCCCGAGCCCCTTCCCAACTCACTGCCACTTTCCTGATGCTATTTCATTGCCACAAACAAACCTGGATCTTCTCCTGGTAATGGTCAGTCAGTAACTCCTTCAGGATAGTCAGTTTTTCCTCATACAGTTCCTCCAGCTGCTCCCTCTGAGCATCCACATGTTGGCTACAAACAGATTAAACAACTCTGTCAGGGTCTGGCAGTTCTTGATGCTGCTGCTCACCCTGAGCAGCGGGAGGGAGCTCAGCACAGGCTGTTACCTCCACCACTGCTCCTTCTGCTGCATGTGCTCCAGCATTTCATTGCAGATCTCCTCACGCAGTTGCATCTCGAGCTGCAGCTTCTTCAGCCGCTCCTGCACCAGCAGTTCTCGTGCAGCTTCGACTGCGCGCAACAAGTCCTGCAAGAAGGACACAGCTCCACTGCCCACACTGCACAACAGAGGTAACACGTGGAATAAACTAAGTGATCCCATGTCTGCAGGCTGCCCTGATCTAGATTTAAGGTTATTTTAGTTGCTTGGAAAGAAGTTGTCAGGATTTGCTACCTTGACACATGACAGTTCAGGTAGGTGTATGACTTCCATCTTGACCTTTCAGCTATGCCAGCTGTCTGCTTTGAGTATCCAGGAAATTTGATTATTTTTCCTCAGTTGAGCCACCTGTTCTGCATGTTTTCTGATCTCTAGATTTCAGGTCTGCACCCACACTCTTACCATCACTGTTCCACAGATGACGGTGTTTCCAAATGAAGCACACATCAGGTTAAGGCCAACCGTGGAATGTTTTTGTCATAGATTCCTAACTTCACATGTCCTATATCCCCTCTGAGGTTCCATGTCCTCTCTTCAAATAGTGCCAAGCTCTGTTCCCACCTCCCAGGCCAAAGCTAAGTCATGTTCTTGGCCCTCAATCTATAAAGGCTGTAAAATCACAACCCACCTTCTTCTCATACATGGAGATATCTGATTCATCCTCAGTGTCTTCATCTTCTTCTGTTTCCGCTTCTTCCTTTGCCTCTGCACTCTGGCTGGTTCGCCTGTTGTGCTCTTTGATGATGGACTGTAGGGATGGAAGTCCCAGCTTTGTGGGAGGTGCCTGAACAAGCTGAAGAGGAAGAGACCATAATTACACATCTGCAAAGCCTGAAAGTTGTGTAGTCTTTAACAAAACCTCTCTGCAACCTGTCAACCCTTTCAAGTTTAACAGAATCTGGAAATACTCGAGGTAACAACCTACTGGAGAAGCATAGGGAAGACTTGTGAGCATGCCCCCACTCCTTGTGGGCCTGTTCCCACAGAAGCAGGATGTACACCCTGAGCATGCTGTCATCCTGGTGTGTCCTACTCACCTGGCTGGCAATGGCTGAGAACTTGGCTACATACAGAGTCTCATCATAAGTAGATGCACACTGGTTGATGTTGACAATCATGCAGGAGCACCCGCGCCCAGTGAAGAAGCCCTGGAACACACGGGTCAACTTGCTGTCCCGGAATGGGACCACCATCTGCTTCGACCTGTGGGGAGAGAAAGGAGTGAGCTGGGAAAGCAAAACAGCCCCTCCACACCCTCCCCCTGGAGTTCTGGATGCTCACCTGGACTGCTGGTTCTGGCGGAGGGCAGTGATGCAGCGGCCCAGTGTGTGCAGGGAGGTGTTGATGTTGTTGGCTTCTTTCATTCGGTCCCCGCTTTTCTGGTCCTTGCAGCGCTCAGACCCCGCCAGGTCACACAGGGATAATCTGAAGGAAACAGGTGATATTCACGTGACCTGCTGGGTTTCTGCTGCTCTGCCCAGGTTTACAATTCATACTCCCTGCAATCCCCGTCCAGCTTTCTCACGAGGGCACAGAACACTCCTTTGGGGTGCATGGGCTGTTGCTGGATGGAAGAGCCTACCCTAAGTGTAGGTGTTACACAAGGAAACACCATAATGAGCTTTGTGGTGTCAAGTTCAAAGACCCTTTGCCAGTCACCAAAACAGCCATTTCCCAGACACTGCGAAATCCATTTCCAGGTAACTACATCCCAGGAACTGGCATCAGCAGCACTCAAATCAGCCTGCTGCAAGGTCAAGGTTGCTCACATTTACCTTCATTCAAAAAGCCTTAGAACTACCTGAAGTCGTACTTTGCAATACTCCTCAAGCTCCCGTCAGTTCCAAGACATAAGATTGGGAACCTTCATTCCTTCCAACAAGGCCCTCATCAAGAAGGGACAGAAAAGCTGAATCCACTGAGAACATACCCCACATCCCAGAGACCATGAAACTTACTCGCTGATTCTTGGAACTTCAATGCCACTTCTTTGCAAGCGCAGAATCCGAATGGAGAAAACACTATGACTGTAAAGAAACATGCAGATATTTAAAAACAATGAAATGCAACGTTTAAAAGCCCCTCAGAATTACATTTCTGCCTAAACAGCCCCTTCAGACCTGCGACTGGAGTTCTGGTTCATGTGGGTGCTGGCAAAAGTCTGGTTTTTCCGACCCAGTCTCAGGAGCTTCCAGGCCTCATCAGCATTCTGGACATTGACCCAGTTCAGATCTGGAAAAGCAAGCATGCATTGGGCACAGCAGTTGGAGACTGGCTGAAAACTTATGTCAGCTCCAACTTCACCATTCCATTTCCTCAACATTAACAAATTTGATATTACCATAATCCACACAGAGGTCTCTGTAGGGCTCCCCAGCACATCACTGCTAAGCCATCCACCCACTCAGTCCTAAAGTCTTCCTAACAGGGCACTAAACATCCCTTCCAGGTAAATCTACCTTTGACATAGGGGTTGCCAGTCTGGTCCTCGCAGAGCCGCAGTGTTTGCCGCTTGCGGTTCTGCCCAGTGAGAGCTGGTTCTAACAAGTCATAGATTAACTCATTGTAGATCTCAAAAAAGGAGACCCAGATGGAGAACTGCACATCTCCTGAGCTGGTGAGCGAAATCCGATCCAAATCAGCCCAGAGAGGGCCCAGTTCTGGGGAAAAAAAAGAAAAAAAAAAAGAAGGAAAAGAAATCACAACTGTAGCTTTTCACAGATACAACTGGAATGGTTTAGCTGTAGAGTGAGATACTGCCTTCAGAGGGAAAAACTACCTCAGAATCAAATTCTTCTATATTCCTCTTCCCATTTTTATCTACTCTAATGCCTGTCCCAGTGAGAAAGCCTGAAGTTTTCTTTAGTAGTATCTTCTATTCTGCGTAAACACCTTTTATATACCTGCTTTTGACTCCAGAATTGCGGGATATTTCAAACATGAGCACTTTCCAGCATATTAATCCTTGTTATCTCAATCACTTCATGACTCTGGGTATGTAGTGAGCTGGTAGTTCCTGGGTTTAAAAGGCTGGGCATAAGAGCCCAGTGCAACATGGTCACTTTAGCACCCTGCTTCCCAGCAATCAGCTGCTCAATAACCACATTCGTTGAATGAAGTGAGGGTCAAGTAAATTTTCTTTTCACATGGCTTGGTTATTTTGCAGCAATGAATTCTTCTGATATGGGCAAAATATTTGCACAAAGTTCTTCTGCCTTGACATCCATATCTTTGAAAAGGAACATTTGTGAGGCTACAGCACCTTTGCTCCCTTACTCACAACACAGCATCCAAACAGTCATCACCCTTTTTCCCCCCCCATCTTCCAGCAATAAGAAGTAGGTAGTAGACCTTCTGTCTGGCTGAGGTCTGAACGGCTGGTGAGTTGGCTAGATGAAGAGAGACCAGCAACTCCACTGTCAAAGCTGCCACTGGTGGTGGCCTGGAGCTGAGATTCAGCACTGCGACTCCTTTTCAGTGGCGTTAACAGCTCCTCCTTGAAGGAAACCAAGAACACGAAGATGTAGGTAGCACAACACCATCCCTTTCCTGTTGCTATTGAACCTCCCAGAAACCCCATGCTTACCTCCCAGAGACCCCCCTGCAGCATCATCTGCTTCTTGCTCTCTTCCTGCTGTGTCTGTCTGCTGTCCAGCCGGATCACCTCATTGGAGAAGGAAGGCTTCAAGTCCATGGCTTGGTACAGCTGGTCCCCCACACTGCTGAAGATGGTTGCCAAGGAGCGAGGCAGGATCCCCCCATCTTGGTTGGTGCCTGAGGCAAGAACAGCAGCAAGCTGAGGATTCACATGTAACAGCAGACAATCCCTCAACAGGCTCCTAACACCTGGTGCTTTCCTTACCCTGAATGGTATGAGTCTTCCCTGAATTGGTGATGCCATAGGTATAAACCAGACAGTTCTGACCATTCAGTACATCCTTTACCACTTGTTTCATTGTCTCGTCAAAGAACAATTTCTGCCCCACATCTGGTCCAAAGATCTGCAAAAAAAACACAAAAAACAGCCTCATTTATGTCTTTCCTTTGACTGCTGATGGTTGCTCAAGGGGTATTACATAGTCCTCTGTTCCCTCCACTGGCCATGAGCAACAGACCCACCAGCAATTCCAGCTGAGCTCCTTACAAAAACAAGCTGTTCATTTGCTTAATCCAGTAATATTCATCACTGCAGCCTCTAGTCTGTTTACAGCCTCATAAGCAAAATGACTTTTGCATTTGCTGCCAAAATAGTTGTCAGAAGCATCTTAAAAAGACAAAAACTAAGAAAACAGCAACAGAAAAACTGATATTGAGAGGATTGTATGAGATTGCAGAGTTCAGGCAGTGGATTGAGATCAGTGAGTATGCATAAGCCAGCTTTTCAAGCTGTAAGACTGGTTTAAGCTCAAAAAACTTCCAGATGGTTGGTTTGTCCCAGTTACCTACCCGGGTGAAAGAGAACCTGTGGACTGCTTGTCCCACTCCACGTTCCATGCTCCGCATGGTGAAGGAGTTCTTAGGAGCTTTTAAAAGAAGGGTCTCAGAGTTCTCAATGCAGACACAGCCCTAAAGAACACAAAACCCATCATTGCAGTGGCTTACAAGAGGCCACAGCATAGACAGCAAAGGACAACAGCATCTCCCAGCAGATACACAGCCAGCTCAGAGCCTGCTTCATTCAGTGTCTCACCTGGTCTTCCCCTTTTTCCACTTCTGTAGATTTCAGAGGTCTAACTCTCAGGTAGACTTTTAATTTGCCATTATTGTCTTCAGCTACAGCCTGCAAAAATCAGCACAGGTTAAACATGGCAGCCAGAGAGACAGCACACGACTATCCATCAGACCACTTAACAGAAACCACAGCATGCAACACAAGTGTTGGCTACCCCAGCTAGTGCTCAGGAAATTTTCTACTCTCAAAATCACCAGCAATGCCAGAATCTTAGGCATTTCCAAGCGCACCAGCACTTTTTTGTTTACCTAATGAATCAGACCAGCAACCCAAAGACCTGACACCAGAACCAGCCTCAGCATCACCCCAAGAAACTCTGTGTTAAGAGGCGTTCACTGACTGTGCCATTCACAGTCTACTGCTCCCAAGAGGAACTGCTCCTCCCAATGCAACATTTTGTTCCAGCCTCTTCTGAAGAGTCTCTGCTGCTTCTGCACCATATCAGCTTTGTACAGAGACCAGCAGCCACAAGGGAAAACATTGCCATGTCTGTGACAGAAGAGCACCAAGCTCACCTGGGAGCCCTCCAGGTTTGGGGAGATGGCAGAGAACTCTGACAGCAGGTCCTTGCGCACGTCAGCCTCAAACCCTGTTGCTGTGGACTCGAGCACAGGGGAGACTGCAACTTCATCGTCAGAGAACAGCCCTGGGGAGGCAAGTGTTTGTGCCATGGCGTCTCACACAGCTCCTGGGGAAAAAGGGGCACAGGACAGGGTGATGTTACAGCAGCCCAAGATTTGCTCCTCACTGATACACCCCATTACCACACCCATCCATGCGTGAAATCAGAAAAAAAAACTTCCAAACAAATTAATAGACAAAAGAAAATATGCAGTTCTTTAATGGAAATTTCCAGGTCCAAAAGGGGAGAGCAATAGCCCTTATCATCCCACATCTATAATATCTATCAGTTCCTACAGTCCCTAATACATCCAACCAGAATTTGTGTCATCCCTGTGCCCTCTCCTGAGCTGCCACCCCGGAGCTTCTCCGGAGTCTCTGGGGCTTCTATTTTGTCTTGCTACCTTGTTTATCTCAGAAGGAATGTTAAACATAGTTTCACAAACCATGGAAAAAGGCCTGAAAAGAAAATTCATGAGTGAAACTATAGTCAAACTAAAATCCCAGAAATATGTGAAAAAAAACCCCAAGGCATCACATCAATCCCCATAAACACAGGCTGCCACATGGAATCCTTTCTACGCATACACACAGATACACGAGATGCTGCTGCAAATGTGTACAACCCCCACCAACACCAGGACCTCAAACACACCCCCTGCACACACAAACACCACCCAGACCCCACACACATCCTCTGCATACACAGACACCACGCATGACCCCAGACACAACACCTGCCCACAGGGACACCACTCAGGACTCCCAATACGCAGAAACCGCCCGTTGAGACACCCACACACACCCCTCAAACACACAGTACCAAATAAACACAACGCGTACACCGACCGCCACGCAGGACCCCCCACGCAAACCCACACGCAGCTCCGCACAGGCCGCGCCCCACAACTCACACACAGAGACCACGACGCGGGGCCTGTCCGCACAGGACTTCTCTGCACGCAAACGAAGCCGCAGACGCCACCGCAACCCGGAGACTCCGCCGGCCGCCCCTCACGCCGCTCCAGCCCCACCACCCCTCGCGCTCCTCGCGGCCGCCCCCCACCGACTCTCGGAATTTCAAACATCGCCGCCCGCCCGCTCCGCCAATGGGGGCACGGGCCGCGCGCATTGGGGCCAATCAGCACCCGCCGTTGCGGCAGCGGGGGCGGAGC
>WEIV01012674.1:167343-203645 GCA_013390005.1 Calyptomena viridis
GGCGGGGCCAGCGGGGTCGGGAGGGGCGGGGCTGGTGCTGGGAGTCCCGAGTTCGAGTCCCGGTGTCTCCGGCCGCTGCCCCCGCGCACTCCTGCCCTGTCCTGCAGAGCACAAGCTGCTGAGCGCCGGCCCTACCGAGCCCTGGTCCATCCGCGAGAAGCTCTGCCTGGCCTCCTCCGTTATGCGCAGCGGCGACCAGAACTGGTACGGGAGCAGAGAGCGGGAAACGATTGCTTGTGCGAGGCTCGGGGTGCCCGGGGCAAGCGCGGGGCTGTCACCCCGCTGCCTCTCTTCAGAACAAAGATGGGGTGTTAAAGGTGTTAGAGATGTACCTGCACAGTTTTTTTGCTGCCCTCATAACTATTGTGTAAAAGCAGAGGTGTGTTAAATAAAGAGTGATGAGAGCTGGAAAGAGACTGGACAGGGATGTGGAGAGACAGGGCAAGAGGGAATGGCTTCAAACTGACAGAGAAAGGGTTAGACTGGAGATTAGGAAGACATTCTTCCCTATAAGGATGGTGAGGCCCTGGCACAGGTTGCCCAGAGAAGCTGCGGCTGCCTCATCTCGGAAGGGTCCAAGGCCATGTTTGATGGGGCTTGGAGCAACCTGGGATAGTGGAAGGTGTCCCTGCCCATGGCAGGGGAGTGGAACGAGATGGTCTTTTAAAGTCCCTTCCAACCCAAACCATTCCATGATTCTCTGATTCTATGTGCATAAATTGTATGAGGCGAGTTGTGGTCGGGAAGGATATTTGGTAACTGAACATGTAGCTCTGTTTTGCTGTGTTTTTCCCTTCACAAAAGCGAGATCTTTCTGGAAATGGAGTCATGTAATCAGAAGCTAGAAACTTGCTTTTTAAAGCAAAGGAGTGAAGATATCATTTATTAGGAGCAGGCAAATATTTTCGAGGTTTGTACTTTATAGTGTAATAATTCCCAAACATAACATCTCCTTGGTGAGTTTATCGTGATTAGGGGGTTATTCAGTGATGTCAAGACAGATTGTCTTCTTTTCTCTGCATTTGGGTTGGGGAAGAAAGGAAGTTGATGGTGACTTGTCATTTCCCTCCTGCAGGGTCTCAGTCAGCAGAGCCATCAAGCCTTTTGCAGAGCCAGGACGCCCACCTGATTGGTTTTCCCAAAAGGTAAGACATTTAAATCTTGGAGAAAATGAGTTCTGCAAGCAATATGTAAGGCAGATGCCTAAGAGAATGTATTTGTTGTTTTGAAAACAGATAGCAAAATTAATTTTTAAAGAATAAATTTTATTTAAATATTATTTTTCTGTTTCTGAAATTAAACTTGAGCTCACAGTGCAGTTGGATAAAGTTAAGGAAAAGACATGGATGATCAACGACATGAAATAGCTTTTGTTGTAAGGGATGGTTCAGTAGGGTAGAACCCTTAACCTGAAAAGGGGAATAACAGAAATACACCAGATTTCTGCACAATCAGAAGTGCCATGTTGAAGATGAGTAAGGATTAGTTGTTCTGTGCTTTGTCCAGTACACAATTAGTAAATGAGGCTGACTAAAGAAATTCTTCACCAGGCGTGCGGTTTATGCTGTGGAATTCCTTGCCCCAGGAATTTGTGGATGCCTGTGTATTTTGATGTGTCCTATTTGAACAAGCACCTGGGACTTTTGTATAAGGGACGGAAAGAGATTAAGAGACTCAAGGGTGGAGAAGTTGATGTTATGTTGCTTATTGTGTCTGTTGAGCTTTGAAATGGGCCTTGTTGTAATGTTATTTTGTCTTCTTCAGTTAAATATTTTGCTTCATGTTCACAGAAACATTATAGCTACAGTTTTTGCTTGCTTTGATTTCTGAATTGTTAGTTGAGAGTGTCTCTTCTTTATCTTTGTTGGGAGCTACACTAAATTATAGCCATGGGAGAAACTGGAGAAAACTATGAAATCTGTCATAAAATGTTGGGCCTCTGAAGAAGCAGAAGAGAACACCCTGTGGGCTTTGTTGGTAGGGCTTTATTGTTCTCTGACTTCCTTTGTTTCTTCTCAGCACTGTGCATCTCAGTATTCAGAACTCTTGGAGACCACGGAGACCCCTAAGTGAGTACAAAGTCTGACCCAAGCACAGTCTGCAGGAATTTGGGGTCTTTGTTACTGTTAACTTACTTTCTTCCCCAACCTCGCTAAAGGAGCGTTCAGTTATGAGGAAATTCAGCTGTGATAGCTGTTGTGGGTGGACAGTGGGATCAGGGTGTGGCAGATGAGGAAGATAACATTTATTTGGCTGGAATAAAACACTACATGTTAGTCTTACTTATCAGAAGCTTTACACATAAATTTCTTGTTCAGAGTAGAGATAGAAAAGACAGCAGGAGTGAGAAGGGAAGATGTTTTATATTTGTCTCTATTTTGCAGTGTTATTTTACAGTTTTCTTACCAATGGTTTGTGGTCTCAGATATTTATTGCTCCTAATTCCAGGTATTTTGTTTGGGGACTTCACATCAAATTAACTTAAAGGTGGGAAGTTTAAAAGTAATATTTGTAATAGTGCTGAATGATCTGCAGCACTAGATTTACGAAGCTAAAGGACTTAGTAGAGGTAAAAAAATATGTCTTTCTTCGTGGGTAGAAAAGAATTTTCTCTGAAGTGGAATGATTGATTTTTTTCAGGTTGAGAATTTTCAGTGGACTTGCATCTTTGATCTATTCCTGAAACCTTTAGCTCTGGATGCACTAGATAAAATTTTCAGAAGAGATTGTTTGAACATTGTGCTGTCCAAGATCATTTAAGGGAATTGGAGGAAGTTGATTTTTTTGTGTATGGGTGTGTCAGGAATGACAGCAGCCATTTATGAAAGGACAACTGAGTTTCTGTGTTTTGTGTCTGATTTATTTGTTTTCTCTTAATCTGTAGGAGAAAACGTGGTGAGAAGGGAGAAGTTGTGGAAACTGTGGAAGATGTTATTGTTCGGAAACTGACTGCAGAACGAGTTGAGGAGTTGAAGAAAATTATTAAAGAAACACAGGAAAAATACAGGTACATGGCAGAAGTGTTAAGCTCTGGCACATCTGAGAGTCCTATCCTGAAAAAGTTGTCTAAGTGGGATTGTGATTGGGATAAAAATGCTGCTTAGGGTGTCCTGTTAAGGGATCAGTAAGTAAGATTTTCTGATTACAGGCAACTCAAGAAGGATGCAGAGCTGATCCAGGCTGGACACATGGATAACAGACTGGAGGAGCTGTGCAATGAGATTATGATGTGGGTTATTTAATTTTTTTCATGTTGTGGTTTCTTCTGAGATTGTAGTTTCCTGACACTGTCAGGCCTCTCTTGTTTCATGTACTTTGAGTTAAGAGCAGTGGGGCAGCCGGGGAGGTGCTTGGGCCTCTGAGGGGGGGACTTAGGTTGGGGGATATCCACTTGTGTGGAACGTTGTTTGGAGTTGGTCAGTAAAGAGCTTGGGGATGGCTTGCAGCATCATGCTTGCTGCCTCTGTTTTGATAATCAGCTGGAAGTGAAATTTCCTGCCCAGTGTGCCAGTGAATGGCTCTGCTTCCGTCCTCAGGCAAATTGACCCTAAATCCACAGAAGCAGTTCAGTGTTGTCCAGAGATAACGGGGTGGGGGGGGTCAGTAACCTGGTTGTGAAGAAGGAACTGAGGGGAACTGAGACACTCTGTAACAGGTTTTGGTTCTGTATACAGAAAGAAAAAAATGGAGGAGGAGGAGGCAGAAGTCAAGAGGAAGGCTACAGATGCTGCTTATCAGGGTAAGCTGGAAATGAGCTGCCTGCCTTTTTCTCAGAGAGATGTGTACATTCATAACAACATTTGGAAAACACTTAAGGCTTGTTAAGACCTGTGGGAGGAATTCCTTGACTCTAGAGTTGGAGAGAAACATTGTATTCTCTTTCCAGCACTATATTTGTAACAGTGCAAAATGTAGAGGCTTCCGAGAAAGGAACAAAATCTGTAGGAAAAGTGTATCCAAGGGGAAGCAGGACTAGCAGGGAGCTCTGTGTTAGAATGTCAGGCTTTTTGCTCCTGTAGTTTTCCATATAGTTCCACTGGTATCTGAAGATAAAAGAATAGACATTTATTCATTAATTCATTTATAACTCTTGGGGCAGTTAATTCAATTAACATATCAGTGGTGGAAGGTGGTGGCTAGAAAAACCTGAAATTGAGGTGCATTATCCAAAGCTGGTATTTGGGAACTGAGCCTACTGTGGTGCAAGAAATTCCTACAACATAAATTGTTTTCTTAAGGGAACACAAGAAAATTATTTTCTTTGGGATAAACTGAGACTCTCAGGGACTGTCCAAGATGGAGTCATGGAATCTCACTTTAGTTTCTCTTCTGTTCCAGCTCGTCAGGCCATTAAGAATCCACCACGACGACTGACGGGTGTGATGGTTCGTTCCCCCGCCGGCTCGACCTCCCCAGGGGGGGAATATGCACTGGGAGATCTGTCCCAGCCCTCTGGGGATGATGCCAGTCCAGGGGTAAGGATCTTTATCTGGGTAGGAGGGAAAGAGCAGCTTGGGACATGGGGCTCTGCATCCATCACGGAGAAGGGCCTGGGGAGAAGCCCTTGCCTTGCTTTGCAGACTTTTGGCTGCGGTAGTGCTGTAGTGTGGTTGGTGTACAGTGCTGCTCGGGATCCATGTCCTCTTCCATGTCTGTGGTGATCAGGTGTCTGGATCAAAGGCCCCACAGGGGCATCAGTGGGTTGGCCAGGCAGTTTGAGTGCCTGGGAAATGGCACTACAGAGCAGGGAAGGGGTGAAAGCACATGCCTGGAGTAGGTGCAGCGAGTGAATGGAGTAGGTGTCTGTGGTGTGCTGGATCAATGCTCTTGGGGGAAGCAGCAAGTGGGGCTGGTCCGTGTGGTGGAGTGTGGCTTTGAACAGTGTGGTTTTTCTCTTCTCAGGTCACGCCAGGGACATTGCCCAGCACCCCAGTTGCCTCCTTCATTGGAATCCCTGACACCCCTCCAGGCTCTGCTCCCCTGGATGCCCCCATGACCCCAGTCACTGATGATTCACCCCAGAAAAAGATGCTAGGACAAAAAGCAACTCCGCCTCCTTCCCCTCTGCTCTCAGAGCTGCTGAAGAAGGGCAGTCTCTTGCCCACAAGCCCCAGGCTGGTATGGAGCTCTTTGCTCATATATGCAAGCACATAAACAATTTGCTCCAGATTCTCCCAGTGAAAAAGCGGGATCTGCAAAGACTTTTCAAAAATGTGCAGTTTTGTGAGAGTCCCAGCAGAAGTCATATCTGAGAGGTATAATTACCCCTGTGAGCCACAGAGGTGGGACCCTTTCCCAGCAGGACTGCAGGGATCTAGCAGCACGTAGGACTGGCTGTCTCCCTTCAGTCATAAGGAGTTGGAGTTGCAGGCTTCACTAGAGGAAGTTGTTCTCCTCAGGGGAGAGGACTTGTTAGTCTTCATCCCCATCAGCCTCCATGGAGCTGTTCTTGGTGATTACTTTGGGCTCACAGTTCTTTACATCCTGGCAGGAAGTTGTCTTTCAACATTTGTAATGTGTTTTAGCATAAGAGTAGGGAATCCTTTAGTGGGTTTTATGACCTACATTGAAGTGTTTCAGTTTTGTCCTATTTGTAGACAGGTACCAAAATCACTGTAATGAGAACCCATTTGTGGTGTTAGTGACTCTGGTCTTAGATTTTAGAGCCCAGTCTGAAAACAGCAGCCATGAGCCTGCCTGTGGCACAGATTCCCTGTGTTAGTGCTTGTGTGATGGAGTAGATGTGTTGCTGTTGACTTTATTTTTGTAGTAGTCAGGTTTAGTCTTTTCTATTTGTTAGCTTGGGTAGATGTTCCATGGGTTCTGTATTTGCATGATGAAACAGGGAAAGGTAATGGCTGTGGAAGACTAGGTTTTCTTTGTAGAAACAGGACTGGTTTACATCTGTTTCAAGGTCTATCACAGATTCACTGTCTGGCCTTGACAGAGTTACTTTCCATCTTGGTACTTTTGTGTTTTCTCAGCTCAAAATAAGGGATATTTCCGTGCCATCTCAGGGTCTAAAGAGACTCATATCTGTAAAGGATTGTGAGGTCCTTGATCAGAGGAACTGAGGTAGAGCAGTGATCTGTTTGGCCTGACCTCAAAGGAAGGTGGCACTGCAGCTGTGTTGTAGCTGAAGAACAGTAACTAGTTGCAGACTCTCATGTTGTATGAGGGGCCTCAGGCAGGGACTAGCCTGGATAAAAAGTGCAGAAGAAATGCTGAGACAGCAAATGCTGGACCTATTCATGGAAATGCACATCTGACAGAGAGTCACAGATGTGATGGTATCTCCAGGAACTTCAGTTTCATCCTCCTTTGACAGGTCGGTGAAAACGAAATGGCAGTGGCTTCTGGTCACATGAACAGCTCAGGAGTGCTGCTGGAGGTAGGAAGTGTCCTTCCAGTGCTGCACAGTGGGGAAATGCAGTCGGCACCTGTGCCTGCATCTCCTGCTGCTTCAGGTAATTCAAGCCTCTCCCTATACAGTTCTCCCTTAAGATGTACCTTCAGATTGTTCTGTGAATTCTCTTTGGAGAAAGATGGAGGACATGTAGCCTGGCTGGTTTGGGGGCTTCTTTATGAGTTGTATATCTATTTCTGTATCCATGTCCCTCTCACCTCTACTTTTTTAAGATGACCCTAATCCTTATGAAAAAAAAGTGACTGAAACAGTCTTGATTCAAACCTGATCCATGCAGTCTAGTTTTCTGGGTTTGACACTGGCTAATACTAGGCATTTCGGTGTAGAAAGAAAGGGTTTTTTGACAGGCAGTTGAGATAAAAATTGTCTGGTATCTGATTCCTGATGTGTCAAACTCAGGATTGTGTCAAACTGATGTGTCAAACTCTGTGGATCTGAAGAACTTGTGTACATTCCCTCTGCTGTAGTTTAGAGGTCTGTTGAGGGTTAGACCACAGAGGACTGTGAGCTCCAGAGTGAGTTCCACAGAGTGAGGATGAGAGGGACAGTGCAAGACTGCATTGGGCTTTTTCAGAACCACCTACCTAAGGTGAAAATTTTTTTCTCAGCTCCTTCTGGCTAGTGGTTTAATCATATTGTCTGCAGATGAGGATTTATGCCATTCATTTATATAGACTTGCATACAAGTAAGCTCACTTTCCTTATCCACATCTTTTAAGACTTGTTAATTTGGTCCAGATAGTTGAGTAAATTGAGACTGGAAGCTACATCTGAATGGCAACCTTTGATATAAAAGGAATTCTTCAGGAAAAATCTGCGAAGAGATCCCTGCTTCTCCCTCCCAGCTCCTGTGATGACTGTTTGTCTTGGCTTACCTTGTGTGGCTCTCTCAGCACTGTTTTTCAGATTTCCCATAATTGTATTGGGATGAGCCTTTGGAAAGGCATGTCTGTGCATGTGTGGCTTAGTCTGTCCAGCCCTTACAGTGCACAGTGTTCCATAACTGCATGATTCTGCCTCAGACTGGACACAGCAGAGTGCATTTTTGGTGCAGGTTCTCTGTACAGCTTTTGGGACTGTTTATAGGTACCTCTGGTCTTTTCCCAGAAGAAGCCACCGAACAGTGAAGAACCCAGTGGTGGTTTTGTGGACTTCAGTGGTGGCTGCTTCTTGCTCATGTGCTTTTCCCTTTTACTCTCTGTTAGGTGCTCCTACGCTTTCTCGGCTTTTAGAAGCTGGTCCTGCACAGTTCACCTCACCTCTTGCTTCCTTCTCCGCTGTTGCCAGCGAACCTCCAGCTAAGCTCCTGCCACCCCCCGTAGAGCCTGTGTCCCAGGCAACTATTGTCATGATGCCCACGCTGTCAGCACCATCCGTTGTGCCACCAGCTGCAGCTCCAGAAAGCGTAGCCACAGGTGCGTTCCTGAGCTACGCACTCGTAGGTCATGAACTTCCCATGGGATCAGCGCCCGGCGAGCTCTCAGCTGGGCTTTTAGCACCTCAGATTCACCATCCTGGCCAGAGGGATGGTTATGTCTGGGTTCTGGAGTAAGCAGATGATTTTAAACAGGGTTTGCTGGGTGGGGATGGAGGCGCTGGTGGTTTGCTGGATTGTGGTTATAGGGTTGGGATCTCACTTTTCTCTCCTGTGGGAAAGCAAACCCATATTAGTCTTATATTTCTCTAAGCCATGGTGGTGTGGGTGGGCCTGGGATAGTTCCCCTTGTGCTTGGTCTTACCCACTGCAGTTTTTGTGTGGGCTGGACTTCTCCAGCTTGATCTCTGACTGTCCCTCTCATCCTTGTGCAGTGAGCCAGCCAGAAGCCTGTGTTTCCATGGATGCAGTGTCTGATTCCCATACTGTGACAGTGTCCATGGACAGCAGTGAAATATCCATGATCATTGATTCCATCAAGAAAGAGTGCCTGGGCTCTGGGGCTGGCAGCACTGCAGGGTCTTCCAAAGATCACTGCATGGATGGCAAAGAAGATCTGGATTTGGCTGAGAAAATGGATATTGCAGTGTCTTATACGGGGGAAGAGCTGGACTTCGATACAGTTGGAAATATTATAGCTATCATTGAGGACAAGGTAAATGGGCAGAGCAAAGTGCCAGTGCCTCTTACTCTACATTCAGTTGGGTTAATCTCAAGTGATTACTGTTCACCAGTTTAGTTTAAACAAGCAAGAAATAGCTGTACCAAAATGTACATTCTCACCATAGTTTTCCAGATCAATAGGAAGTGACCCTATGATACCTCTGCTGCCAGTCTGACATTGATGCTCCTCTTAGCCTGGTGCTCCTCCTCAGAGTGCAGAAAGAAATCTTTTTCTTACTCGTGTTGGGTGGGGTTTGACTCACTTCTCTGGTAGACAGATGAGCACTGCTTGGAGCCTCCTTTCCAGGAGTGCCTTGTTTCTGAAACTGAAGCCCTGCAGGAAGCTCCACAGGGAGTGATATAAGTGGCTGCAAAAGGCAACTTTGTAAACCCAGTACAGTTGAGTTTTCCACAATTGTTTCAATACTAAATAACATGAACTTTTCTTTAATCCTGCTTTCTGACCTTGGCCTGCACTGCTGTGTGTTTGTTTTGACAATGAAGGTAGATGACCACCCTGAAGTCCTGGATGCAGCAGTTGTTGAAGCTGCTCTGTCTTCTTTCTGTGAAGATACTGATGACCCTCAGAATCTTCCTGGCCCGTGGGAACATTCAATTCGTCAGGAGCACGAGAAACAGGCCCAGATACCCCAAGTGTCTGTGACTGTGAAGCAGGAGAGACTGGAGTGTGAGGAGCCAGAGGCAAAGGGAATTCGAGACCTAATGGGCATCAGTGAGCTGGGATCAGAAATAAAGACCGAACTTGCAGAGCAGGAGCAGAGTCAGCTGGGCCCTGAGGAAACCATTCCAGCAAGTGCAAGAGTGACAGAAACACCAGAGCTTAGAAGTCAAGAGGTAGAAGAAGATCAAAGAGCAGCTGTAACAGCAGGAGAGACTCCTGAAATCAAGATAGAGTCATCCAAGGGAGAAGATGCAGTGCTCAATCCAGTGAAGACAGAGGTATGTGGGCAGAGAGGCTGTCTGGAACTGGTGTGGGGAAAGAAAGGAGCAGTTGTGGCAGGTAGGAGAGAATTTTAGTGGAAGGATGACTGCTGGGTTGAAGGTGACCCTTCAACGGATGTGACTGACTGTTTTCCTGGGAGTCGTGCTGCTGATGTGCTGGATGTGCAGAGCAGCTCTGCTTTAAGCAGTACCTTGTGTATCTCCCCTCGCCCCTGTGCAGAATTGCTGCTGGGAAAGTGCTCAGTGAACCTCATTGCCTTGAGTTAGGTTAGGTTGAGTGAGATGTGCCCACACCTTCACTGAAGTAAGCTGACACAAACGTCTAGATTTGTGCATTTCTCTTCCCTCCAGACCCCACCTGATGATGATTCATCCCCTCCACAAGTCCCAAATGTGAGTGAAGACTCCTCACAGGCTGATGTTCAGCACAAATTTGAGCTGTCAGGTAACTTAATTCAGCTAGGAAATCTTTTACATGCAACATTATTAGCTGGATAGTTGTCAGTGATCTGGTTCAGGTTTTTTGGGGAGGAGGGAGAAAAGATACATGTAGGAACAGTGGTAATTACTGCAGGACTGTAGGCATTGGTGTGGGAGCTTTTGTAGGGAAGTCTGCTTTGGAGAGTCAACCTTTCTACATTTCTTTCTTTCACAGAATCAATGAAGGAAGAGGCCCAAGCCCTGTTTAGAAGTCAGATGAAGGTAATTCTCAGTTGGTCATAGTCATCTTGAGTTTATTAGCAACATCTCACTGCTGCTGCTGTCTGTTGAAAAGCAAAGCTTGTATTCGATTTTCTGCACTAAAAGAAGCAAGCAGTCTGCAGCTGGAGCTAAAGGGGAGATTGCTTCAAGCTGTAAAGCTGTGTGTGTATGTGCTTGTGAGTCTGTGTGGGGAGGCAGGGCAGGCTGGAGAGACTGGGGTTTTTTGGAAGTGCCTGTACAACTGTCAGCAGCATAACAAGTGAATCACTTTGCTCGCTGAACCATAGTTGCTTTGGAAACTCTGAGTTGCTGCTGTAGCTGGCTGTGCCGGCTCATGGACTCTGTGTTTCAGGATGGGCAAGGTGAGGAGGATGATGAGGACGGTGCCAGTGAGGCTGCCAGTTTGGAGGAACCCAAAGAGGAAGATCAGGGTGAGGGCTATCTGTCAGAGATGGACAACGAACCCCCCGTGAGTGAGAGTGATGACGGCTTCAGCGTCCACAACGCGCCTCTGCAGTCACACGCACTTGCCGACTCCATCCCCAGCAGCCCGGCCTCCTCGCAGTTGTGAGTGTCAGGGCACACAGGTGCAAGTCCCACCTTGTGAAGGGAGTGTAGGACTCTCAATTTCTGGTTTGCTGAGTAGGTCCAGAGGGGGAATTTGTTGATGATTTGTCTGGTTCTCCTTGCTTACAAGGGCAAGTGTGTAGACAGCACCCCAGTACCAGATCCCACTTTTTCCTTCTGTCTTTGGTATGAATTAGCACGGGCATGTCAAAGGCAAAATAAACCATGAGTTTTCTGCTCTGAGGGACACTGCAGACTCCTGAAGAAAGTATGTTCTCTTTCCAGCTCAGTGTGCAGTGAGGATCAGGAAGCAATACAGGCCCAGAAGATCTGGAAGAAAGCCATCATGCTGGTTTGGAGAGCAGCAGCTAATCACAGGTGAGTGAGTTCGATGTCTTGACAGAAAGAAGTGACTAATCCTAGACAAGTCTCCACTCTCCCATCTCAGAGGCTTATCTCTCTTGGTACCGGGAGATGATGAATCATATTGTTACAGACAAATAAACAGGAGAGCATGAAACAAATATTTACCAGCAAGGATGGACAGTAAGTGGACTCTTTCTGTCTGCAGGTATGCCAATGTCTTCCTACAGCCTGTAACTGATGACATAGCACCAGGCTACCACAGCATCGTGCAGAGGTGAGTCTCAGCAGTCTTCTGTCAATAGAACTCTGTATATTTGCTTATTTGTGTAGGGATTTCTGGCAGGAACAATGTAGTTTTTGCCCACCATGCAGACTGTTACATTTAGAAAAGCCTTTTTTTTTCTGGACATGATTCAGTCAGAAGCAGGTTTCCCCAAGAAGCAGGTCTTCAGTAACAGGCACTTGTCTGTACATAGCCCCGACTTGAGTGACGTACACTGACTTAACACACAACATTTTTATCAATAAGGTGATACATGACTGATCTGTTTCTCCCAGTTTCTATCCAAGGGTAGGATTTAATCTTTGAAATTCCTAAAAGCTGTCTTCTTTAATCATTATTATTTACTGTCCCAGATAGTGGACTTTCTGGAAGAATTACCAGAAGCCCCTGCTAACCCCTGAAATCTCTCCCCTAAACAGTTCCAAGTTCAGTGGCTGCAGCTCTAGCTCCTTAGTTTCTTCTTCAGGATGCCTGGAGAAGCCAGTTGCATCTCCTGGGGCATCACTCAGGCTGTTGTTACCATCCCTGGACAGCTCATGTCTTCTGACCCAGACCTTGGTACTTGGGAGAACAGCCTATGCGGGGCAGAACTTGTTCAGCTGAATTAAATAGACACTCTAACTAGACAGTTACAGATGCAGGGCTGTTTCCAAAAGAGAGGGGAAAGATAAAATAGTGTTACTATTGCAATTTTGCCTGCATTTCTTTCATAGGCCAATGGATTTATCTACCATCAAAAAGAACATTGAGAACGGGCTGATACGAACCACAGCTGAGTTCCAGCGTGATATTATGCTGATGTTTCAAAATGCAGTTATGTACAACAGCTCTGACCATGATGTGTACCACATGGCTGTGGAGATGCAGCGAGATGTCCTGGAGCAGATCCAGGTAAAGTAGTGAGCTGAGGACAGAGCATCTGCCTTGGTCCATAGATGTAAGACCACAGTTTCACTCCCTGAGTGTTTGAATGCAGGAGCCCTGTCCTTCCCTGCATCTCTGTCATGCTCAGGTGTTTGTGTTGAACTAGATTGTGGTTGAGTTAAAATTTTTATAGGTTCAGCCCAGACCAATTTCAAATGTAATTTCCTTCAGGGAAGTGCTTAGGCCAGCAAGAAACAAGGGTGTGGTTCAGGAACAGAAACAAGCAACAAGAATGGTGAATGACAGGGGACGCAACAGCTTCTTTGGGTGGCTGTGCTGGTTTATTTTGATATGAAGTGTACATGAAACTGTCCTGTGAATTTGTGCCATTTAAAATGTCCTGTGAAGCAGAACATCCCAACTGGCAGGACTAACAGAGTTTGAACTGGGGTTTTTTAGTTCCGCAGGACTTGTGGCTTCTGAGGTAAACAGGGGAACTTATTCTGAGCAGGAGAAAAGGAACTGAAACTGCCTCTGACCCAATCATTCCCAGCCTGTGGTCTGTGATAGTTAACTGACATGCACTTACTGAGCTCGTTTTGCCTGGCAATCTTAAGAGTGTGGTTTTCTTGCAGCAATTTCTGGCCACACAACTGATGATGCAAACATCAGAGTCAGGGATCAGTGCAAAAAGCCTGCGGGGGCGAGACTCCACTCGCAAGCAAGATGCTTCAGAGAAGGTGAGAATGCTGCACCCTCTGAAAGGGCACTTGGGATCTTCTGAAGAATCCTGAGATACTGCATCAAGTTCCCACACCAGAGAGCAGAATGTTTTTTGAGATTGCAATGGCTCCTGCATCTTCACGTAAACAAATTTTCCTTAAATGTATCCATTGATTTGATTTCAGTTCTGGAACTGTACAGAGGCAGGTCTCATGAGTTTCTTCTGTAATTTCAATAGTTCTACTACCTGTTTTTAAATACAAGTGATAAAACCTGTAGGGAAACGAACCGAGTATTGGCAGAGGTGTGATATGGCAGAAAGGTGAAGGGAATTGACATGTCCTTCACTTTCTAGTCAGGTTTTTAGAGCTACAGAATCAGTCAACTCTGGTTTGCTGTGTAAAACACACCAGAGAACACATACTTTGAATTAACTGGTCTAAGTAGTGAAGGTTGGTTTGGTTTTTTCTTCCAAAACACATCCAAACGTGATGAAGTGATCTCATGTGCTCTCAGCTGGTGCACACAACACTGTGACAGCAGGAACTGCCTGCTTAGTTCTAGTGGCAACTGCACCTTGCAGAAATTGTTTGGTGGACCAGGCCTTGCCATGGCTGAGGAGGGAATAACCCTTTCCTAGCATTCTGACTCTCGCAGTATCCCTCTTTTTGTCTGTTTTTATGTTCCTACTGCATAAGACTGATGCCATGCAGGAAGGGGTGTGGGGCACATGTTCCTCTATGCTCATGTGTGGGCTCAGTGCTTCTGTGTGGTGTGTGCATTTCTGTAGCTGATGCCTGATAAGTCCTTCTGTTTGGCCTTTTAACAGGACAGTGTCCCAATGGGCTCTCCTGCCTTCCTTCTCTCTCTCTTTGTAAGTATTGAAAGGCTCCAGCAGGTTCTGCAGTCCTGCTGGCAGGTGCTCTGCTCCTTGTCTGGGTGATCACTGCACTGTCACAGCATCCTTAGCACTGCAGCGGGGTGTGTTTGACTTGGGGGCTGCACCACTGTGATCCTTAGAGAAGGAACATCTCAGTCCCTTTATTCTCAGTGTGGGTGAGCGGGAGGGGCTTCAGTCTTTTCTTCTGGTTCCAAGTGTTTTCGTTTTGTCATCTGCTTTTGCTCTTTTCCACAACTTCTCTCCTGCTTTCTTTCCATGTAAGTGGGAAGACAAACCAAGTGGTGCAGTCCTGTAGTTCCTACGTCTCTCATGTTTATACAGCTGCCCATTCTGCACATCCGAGGCAGTACAAAAGGTCTTGGGAGAGTGAAGAGTCAGCTGTATATTCCTTTATCATTCTTGGTCCAGAAAGCAAATAAGACACTCTGCAAAAATATCTTGTTCTGTGCCTGTGGTGATCTGGAAGTGTTTGGAAAAATATTCCCTCTGGGAAACCCCAGGTCTTCTGGGTTGCGGGAAGGAGAGAGGAGAGGAAGTTGGAGAGTTGTTCTTATCTCTCACGTGTATGTAAAGACAGAGGAGTACTCCAGGAAAGTCAGCATGTCAGCCAGAGAGAGAGGGCAGCGGATCACAGGAAGCTCTCAGCTCACCTTCTGCTCGTGGAATGGAGCTATGCCAAGAAACTAGGGAGCTAGTGCCAGGGTCACTCAACTGGAGGAGCACTTCCCATAGGGATCAACAGCTGATAAGGTAGGTTAGTCAGCAGTTTCCTCTTCTACCTTAAGCTAGAATCTGCTGTTTAGGAGAAAGCCTGCACTGTCCAGGCTCCAAAAGCATCTGTCAGGGTGAGAGCCATGTTGCCTCTCTCTGCCCTGGCTCGGGCAAGTGCACAGAGATGCTGCCAAGCCCAGCACCCTGCTGTGTCCAGAGCATCTTTAGGTAGGTCTGCAGGCAGGCCTCCCCAGGCCGCCTTAGGGACAGCTTCCCTTCTTCCTGATTGGAAGGCTTGAAAAGTTGTTGCTGAGATGCAGAATTCCCTCCCTTCCCGTGTGCAGGAGGGAGTGGAGCGTTCCTGTCGGGGTTGTGTAACTGTGTTTGTTTGCCTTGTGAGCAGGACGGAGGCACCAGAGGGCGGCGCTGCGCCATCGAGGCAGACATGAAGATGAAGAAATGATGCTGCAGGCACAGAGAGTCCCAGCAGAATCCCAGCACTTGGCATCCGGAGCTGGAGTGCAAGCAGGCTGCTCTTACCAGCTAATGGAGGAGGAAGAAAAGCTGCGGGTCCATTTCCAGGATCTGGTTCACCTTCTTCACGTGCCCCTCTAGAAAAGCACTGTCTCATCAGAATGTGTATCCCAAAGAAACTTCCCCAGAGGGGAAGGCTAGCCCCCCTGCCTGTTTTAGGGCAGTTGTCTTGGGCTTCATCAGTGTTCTGGTGTTAGCTAGCAACTGGTGGCTTGTATGTACTGTAATGTGAAGTGTACAGATTTTTACTAGTGATGTGTAAATGTGATGTATATTAAAATCTGGGAACAAACTGGTGTGCACTGTACTGAGCATCACAGCTCAGCAGGGAGCAACCCTGTGGTACAAGCTTGTGTACCCACCTTGAGTATCTGCAAATATGATTCTCCTCCAATTATCCACAGAGCATGCACACGGCAGATTTTTAATCATGGGAATGTTGCACAGTGCTTGGATGGAGAGGAAGATTCCATGCTCGAGTGTGTTGAGGATATGGCACCCTGTGATGACACAGGAGATGTAACTATGAGAAGTTAAATACTGCAGTCTTGGAGCTTACCTTAAGAGAAAAATGCATTGAAAAGTACTGTACATTATTTTTCCAGAGATCTGTGAAGGCTACACTAGTCAGAGTGAAAATATCTGATCCCAGCAGCTGTAACAGGCATGATTGCTAGTTCCTACTTTCACATCTGAGCTTGTACCTACTGGAAATTACAGTCCTTTTCCTCAGCAACATGGAGGTTTAAATTCTCTGTGAGAGTATGTCACCTTCTCTGCTCATACAAACAGTGAGATGAAACTTGCATGTTTTCTGCACCCACAACCTTCATTAGGAGAAAAAGAAACCAACAAAATAAGATCATCCTTGATGCTTGCAGCAGTTGGGAGTGTTCTGCATTCTGTAGCATGTACAGGGTGCAGCTTTTTGGCGCACAGGTTTCAGGAAACTGAGTCACTGGGATTAAGACCAGAGGGATTGTTACCTTGCCTAGTAAGAGCTCTTGATTTTCACAAGTTTAGTGCTGAAGTTGGCTGTGCCTGCTGTTTTGAATCCTATAGATGGCTGAGGTGTGTTTTCACTAAGAGTCACCTTATTGATGTAGAAATGCTGAAAATCCCTTGGTTTGGTTATTCTCTTAACTAGGTGTTTTTCTCTTAGCCTTCTCTTGTCCCATGGTATTTTAATAGTCTTTAATGATGTTTAAGAGCTTTAAAACTCTTAAGGTATGATTTTCTCTACAGAGCCCCATTGCCTCTTTCCCAGTTCATCATCTCATGCTCTGACTACTTATTCTGCTCTTCCTAATACTTTGTTCTAATCTGTCTAGTACAGAGCTGATGTTTTACTGTGCTGTATCTCCCAACACCCACCCTTTTACAGACAGATAAAACAATCACGCCTTTCTGGTTTTCTTAAATGACAGGTTGCAGAGCATAGGCTTGGCCACATTATATTTAAGCTGCTGTAGGACTTAAGTGAATCCCAGTGGGTTCTGTGGCTTACCCACTCCCTTAAATTGTTCTAAAAGCTCCCCTGTTGCCATTTTAATTAGAAACCATCTCTCAGACCCTTCCCAGGAGGTCTCGTGATCTCTGTGGCAACTGCTGATAATGATGATTAATTTGGTTTTTGCAACTGGCCCTATTTTCCACTGAGATATTTGGCACTGATCATGCGTTATCCCCACTGATCATCTGGCAGTTCTCTGCTTCTGATGTTTTTGACAAAGTTTGTTGGTTTTATTTACTTTTATGTCTTTAGCAAATTGTTCTCTTTTTTCCTTTTTTTTTGCCTACTTTATGTGGATTCTACATTTCATTTATTAGAGTTCAGGCTTTTATCATTTTTCTTGTTTTGACATGTGAGTTCTTTTTAAAGACTTTTTGATTTCTAACAGCTTTTTCTCAGATCAGCAAAGGTTGAGCAGAGTCTGATCTCTGCAAAGCTAACTAAAACTTTCTGATTTGAGAAAGGTTCCCTGCTGCTGATTTATGTAGCCAATATGATTAAGACCTGTCAGACAGTTCTTAATTAAAAGTTGAAGTATGTATCATTTGGTCCGGAATTGGTGTGGAGCTGAGCAGCCTGGGATTATTTCACTCATCCTGACTTGCACTAATGCTGCTGTTCTGCTCTCTGGCATCTTGAGTGTTCCAAGATGTGGGAAAACTCAACATAAGGCTGAATATCTCTTTTAATCATGCTTATGCCCAAGTGTCCTGGGCTTCCTGATTTTAAATGCTTATCCTTCTCAGCTGGACTACAGAAAGATGATCACAAAGGATTGGATTACTCCAGGTAGAGGTTTTCTGTTCCCCAGCTGAGCTGCAGTGGCTGTTTCTGTGTATGCCCAGCTCTGCTGAGGGTGCAGGACAGCGCTTTAGGCACAGGGGTCCTCTTCAGGTGAAATCTCAGTTTGCCCAACACCAAGTCTGAATGCTGAGAGCAGGTAATGTTATCTCTTACCTCATCAAATTCCATCTGCTTCCACTGAAGTTAACTTTGAAAGAGGTTTCAGAAGGACAGGCTTTCAGATCCTAACTGCTTGCAAGTTCATAAAATAAGCAAAACAATTTTTTCATCCCCAAACCCAATGGATTTTTATTTCTCCCAGTTATGCACCGTAAGCTGTATTTGAAGCTGTGCTAGCAGTCCTGAGAGTGCAAAAGGCAATCAGTGAGAAATGTGCTTATTCAAAACCCTGAAAAAATTAGGTTGTGCATAATTAACTGAAAATTCTACAGACACTGATAATTAATGCATAGAATTCTCCATAGGTGCAGCATCCACGCAGCTCCATTCAGTGGCAAGATACGTATTTTCTAATATAATTTACTCTTGTTACTGTGGCTCTGCAAGCAATTCCCCAGGCTTAGAGAAATCATAGTGGACTCATGTAGTAGAAGACACTTAGGAATTGACTAATGAACAGAGATTAAATTAATGGTTTCTTCCTTCTTAAAAGACTTATAACTTTTATTTTCTGAAATGTGTATAACTGTCCCCTGTCAGTGTGTATCCGTGCAGGGTTATAATTCTTCTCACTCTGGTACATGGGATATCACCATCCAGCTAAATCACATTTGTCACTTTAAAAACAAAGTGACTTTAAGGTTTGTAGTAAGTTATTTCCAGTATAAAAATTTCTCAAGGTGTAGCAAAGGAAACTTCAGTGAGTTGTCCTTGGAGTCACTAGTTGTTTACATCAGTCAGTAGCTGAGGAGCCCTGGTAGGACTCAGTTTGACCTTGCTGGATGCTTTCAGCACCTTAAACATGGAGCATCTAGCAAAGCCAGCACTCTGAGCCAGCTCAGCCAGCCCTGAGCACAATGACCCACCCACCCTGGGTGGGGGGAGAGCACAGCAAAAGCACCAGAAAATCTGAAATGCCATTGCTCTGAAGCAGCAGTTCGTGTTGCAGAGCTGCAGCCTTGCCCTGTGCTGTGCGTGGGGCTCAGATATAGACTGAGCAGGTATAGACTGCCCACCTCAGAGTCCTTCCCCTGCTGGGGCTCTTCAAGTGTGTCACAAAACGAGCTTGGCTTGGCATTTCTGGATCAGGGTACAAAGGAACTGCTGTCACTCTTATTGTTTGCAGATCGGCCAATCCCGGGAGTCTGAGACAGAGTCTTCCATCAAGTCAGAGAACAGTGACTTCCAGTCTCTTCTGGACTGGGATTCAAGCTTGGAACTGGACATGAGGAGCTGGAGAAATACTGAAGAGGTGGCCACGGGGAAGGTAGAGGAAAGCAGCCAAGAGGCAGACTGTGAGCTGGGGTTGAGTGAGCGTCTCTGGAAGGATGATAGTGAAGATTGCCAAGAGGCAGAAAAGCCATGTGAAAGCAATAATCTTCTCCAGTTCCTCTCAGAGGTAGGGCTGTTTGAATGACAGGAAGGTGGGCAGCATAATTCAGACCCTCATGAAACATTAGGGTTCTCAAGGACTCCACCATCCCTACACACAGAAACAGTCTAGGGGCACAGCAGATGCCCTGGGTTTACTTGCTCCCTGGCCCAAGACCAGCCCTTCTTCCTATTTGGAGCTGGCACTGCAATGAGGGAGCTGCTTTGCCAAAATACAGCTCACCCTAAAGCACAGAAATGTCAGTGAACTGACACTGTAATAATAACACAGGGCTTCATCAGAAGATTTTGCAAGGATTCCTAAAAATGGAAAGGCGTTCGTGAGTGAACGAAAATAGCATCTCTGTTGTTTATTTCTTCTCCCTTTGCCTTCACAATTTGAAGTAATAAATCACTGTGTTGCAGGTAACCCAGATGTTGGAATCTCTCTGCATTAGCAGCACAGAGTCATCACAGACTCAATGGGATTATTGTGGCTCAGGGAAGCAGAGTGATGGGGAACATGTGAGGTGCCAGAAAAAGACCACAGGAACAGCAGTCTTGGGAGCAGAAGGAAGTCAGCTACACATCCTGGCAGAAGATGAGAACGAACACTTCTTGGGAAGAGAGGTAGGGTAGTGGTGGTTCTAAGAGAGCCTCTGGACCTGGATGAGAGACAAGAGATGGTGAAGGAAAACAGCTCTAGAAGAGATGGGAGAATCCCAGGTTCTGAGTGGGGAGACAGGAACACACAGGAGGAGACCGCAGGGAGGAGAATGCAGGAGAAATGTACAAGGGAAGGGTGTTTTTTATGTATGGCTATGCATATTTATAAACAGGAAGCTTTTTACAGATCAAACCTTCAGATGTGAGTTGGAGGAATTGCTCCTTGGCACCGTAAAGGTGACTCATGAGAGCTGGCAGGCTGCTCTCAGGTTTAAGGCAAGGCTGGAATACTTGCCTTGTTCTAATTGCTGTGTTTTGCAGCACAGTTTGACTGGTTTCAGGCCCACGTGGCTGTGCCAGCAACAACCATCTGCCCCTGGGGGCCATCATGTCTTGGAAGCAGGCACTGTTTAGCTTGGGTTTGCATCAGTCCTGTATCTAGGGGACTGTGGGCTCCCACCAGCCTGCAGGGTATTCCTGGGACAGGTAACATAGCAGTGGAAGAACAGTGCCATTTTTCCACACTCATTCCCTTGCAAACTTGGACACTGGAGACAGAAAACTTTCAGGGTTTCACCTGTTCAGCCAGGACAGTGTTATTCCCAGCAGTTCCCTTGGAGTTCTCCCAGTGGTCAAAGCCAAACATATCACAGTGTCCAGTTTCTTCCTGAGAGCTGTGCCCATTCTTCATATCTTGAGGATTCTGAGGTGCCCCTGCATATAATCCCACTTCTGCCCTTAAAAAAAGCCTCCCTGTCTGCTCCTGCTATTCTACATTTTATTGGCAAATCGGTACAACAACAGCACCACTCTGCTTCCTGGATGAGTCTATTCCCTGTCCTATTCATGTGGGAGTTTCTGAGGAAACAACCTTATTGTGCTCTAGGGGATCCTGTTATTGGTATCTCAAGCTTTAACAAGGCTGAGGCAGTCTTACTTCAGCTCCTGATTGCCCTCTCCACATCCATGACTCTTCCCAGGTTGCACACAGACACAACACTGGGCAGCTCCACAGTGTCTGTGTTAGCCAGAGGTGGATATGATCCAAGAGATCAGACCTAGCTGTTACTGAGTGCTGAGCAGTACAGGGAAGATCTGATTAAGGTCAAACATCATCCTCAGAGTAACAGAGAGCAAGTGAGCTCCCAGCTGAGCCTGGATGCAGCAAAGTGATGTGCAGGAGGCTGGCTTCTAGATAAAGGATTCAGGTGAGCTGCAATTTTAGATGTATCCTCCTCTGTACTCCTCAGGACAAGACTCCAGAGACACCTGGAGAGCAAGCTTTAGGTGAGCTGCATCCACAGGAGATGAGTGCTCAGGCCCAGGATCAAGATGACAGTGACAGCACCTCTGCAGCCCCAGTGCTGGACTCCACAAGCCCTCCTGACACACACCTGTAAGTAGTTCTGCTCTGTTGCAAATGCAGCAGAGCAGAGTAATTTCCCTTGTCACACATGAGAACAAGTGTATGGCACAGGTCACATCCAGGAAGGTGAGATAGCCAAGGAGAGCAGGAAGGAAGGAGGTAACTTGTGCTATCTCTGTGGATCTGCCAGCATTTTGGGGCATTGATCCTAGGCTGAAGTGGGAAGAGTAGAGATTAAATCAGAGATTAAATGGAAAACACGTTTCCTTGAGGCAAATAGGCCTTGTGTGAGCTGGGCATCCAGCTTTGTCAGGCAATGCACAGTCCAGCTCCTGAGAGAGGCATTACCAACCCCCTTTAGGCAGGTACAGGTGTGTCAATCACACATGCAGGCTCTGCCACATGTGATCACCTGTACTGCCTTTCAAAGGAAAAATGAGGGGGTTTGGGATGAGAAACTTAATAAAACCACCTCAGTAAAGTTCTAAGCTGTAGAGTAGCATGAGGTTTTCTGTCAAGTTTGATCCTGCCCTTTAGCTCAGCTCTTGTTTTTACCTATTGCCCTGCATCTTCCTGCATTCTGGATGTTTAATTGTGCATTCCCCTGCAGGACACTCCCACCATCACACTCGAGGCTTTTTGTAGCTTCATCCACCTGGATGTGGTGGGTGCCAGCAGAATTGCCACCTCCCACCTTTTCTCAAGTGTGATGATCTGGCAATATCTTCACTCCACAGGGTGCAGCCGAGCTGGAATAACTCCCTTCAGCATTTGCTCCTCAAGAGATCACTCCTGTCCATCTGGAGAATGATAGCCAGTCACAGGTATGTGGGAGCACAGGGCTGGATCAAAGTGTTCTGAACACACTGCCCTGAGTCCAAGCTCATGTGTCACCAGGCCTTGTCCTCCCCTCCCCAGAGGCTGGCCTGTCTCTCCAGGGCTTTGCTTTGGGAACAGCTGCATGCTGCAGAGCTGGAGAGAACACTGCATATTTATTTCCTCTGCTTAATGTGGCAAAGCCCAAATGCTGCTTCCTACACAGCTGGCACAGCACTGGCTGTGGACTTCATGGCAGGCAGGGAGAGGCAAGCACTGCTCCATGTCCCAGTGTCTCAATCTTTGGTGCAGGGACAGGCAGAGAACATTCTTTGTCCTTGTTCCTATAGATACAGCAGCCCGTTCCTGAAGCCAGTGTCAGAGAAACAAGCCCCTGGATACAGGGATGTGGTAAGGAGGTGAGTTTGTGGAAGAAATGCTCATTAGTTGATTTCTCTCTGGGGTTTTTTCTGTAATTTCTGATTTCCAAAGGCCCACTGGGGTGGTTTCCTTCCTTCTTTTCCAGAGTTTGGCTGCCACCAGCATCTGTCACTGATTTATTAATCCCTTCCTGGTAATTAGAAGATGGATGCTTGCACTGACTCTGGAACTGGTGGGAATTGTGCCTGCCCTTTGCAGGCATTGCATGGCTGACTTAGCCCAGGCACAGTCCCTGGGCAGGGTATCCAGCTCCTGCAGCTCAGCAGTCCCTTCTCCCCATGCTGGGATGTGCCTCAGGCGATGCCCCCTCCCCACCCGCTGCCTGCGCCCCAGATGTTTCACTCTCTGCACAGAAGTGGGTCATAACAATATTTCCCAGAGAGACTAAGGGCATTTTTCAGAGCTGAATCATGTTCTATTCTGGTCACAGTTGTCCTCTATGCAGCCATTCATTTTCCCATTCTGTCAAAATAAGGGAAGTAATATTTATTCCCCATCGTGTTCCCCTTACCAGCACTGCTATTTTTGATGTTGGCACCATTCGATTTTAAGGGGTTTTAATAGATACTTATTTTAGTAACTTTTCTTTCTCCACTAAGACCTGGACTGACTTCATGAAGACTAATTACCACTTGTCTTCTCTGGAGCTCAGCATCACATTTTTTTTAGAGGTGACTGCTAATGACCTGCCAAGTTGATTGGATAGCAAATGTCACATTGGCTGAACTTACTTTTGTCTGACTTGCAAGAAGAGCCTTTCTCACTCTCCCTCTTTGTCCTGAGCAATAAAATTGATTGAAAATAGCTGTGCTTTCAGGGCCACCCTGAAATGAGAAGAATCACATTCATGCAGAGCCCAAAAGATGCCTGGCCCTGGGTTGCAATTTAATTCTCCTTCTCTCTCTCTTTCCTAGACCCATGGATTTAACCAGCATAAAGAGAAGGTTGTCAAAGGGACACATTCAATCCATGATCCAGTTTCAGTGTGACCTCATGCTCATGTTCCAGAATGCAGTGATGTACAACAGCTCTGACCACCACGTGTTCCATATCGCTGTGGAGATGCAGCGAGAGGTCTTGGAGCAAATGCAGGTTTTGGCTGAAGCCCTCCTGTGCTCCAGGGACAGGATGGAGTGAGGGAGAAGGTAACAAGCCATGTCTGAGGCCTCTTTCATTTGGAGCAGCGTTGTTTCTGTGGCTCAGGATGTGCTGGGCTTGGGGGATGTGCTGCCGCGGTTTTGGTTATAGTTATCCCCAGTGGTGGCTGCTGGGTCGGTGGGACGAGGATCAAAGCAGTTTCTTGGAGGGGCACCATGTTGGAAGCCTCTTTTTTTCTTCGGGAAAAGCAGCAACGTAGCTGGGAGAATAGTTCGTTGGGATGAAAAACAAGGGAGAAAATCCTGTTTGTGGCCATCTGGATGAACCGGGCACAGCCCCGTGGTGGGGGGTGGCTGCACTCCGGGGCACAGCAGCCGCTGCCGGCCCGGAGCGTTCCCGTGTTGCGTTGGCCTCGGGTTGAGCGTCACCAGCACCAACCACACCCAGTAAAGGCCCGTGTTGAAGCTTGGCCTGACGTGTCTGACAGTGGGACTGGGACCGGGACTGGAACTGGGATTGGAGCCGGGACTAGGACTGGGACTGGAGCCGGGACCAGGACTGGGACTGGGAGTGGAACTGGAGCCGGGACCGGAACTGGGACTGGAACTAGAGGCGGGACAAGGACTGGAGCCGGGATTGGGACTGGAGCGGGGACTGCGACTGAATCGCTGGCGGTAAAGCGCAGCTCGCTCGCTATTGGCCGGCCCGGCCGTCTGTCAGCGGCAGAGCGGTTGCCGATTGGCTGGCGAAGCGCAGAGAGCGTTGTGTCCCACCCCCGGCACGGCGCGTGCCCCGGTAGCGGAAGGGGCCTGGCGCGGCCATGGCGCGGGACAAGCCAGAGGCCGAGGCCGAGGCGACTCCAGAGCGCTCGTACCGGGAACAGCTCGACTTCCTCAACCCCATCGCGCAGCCCCTCGCGTCCCGCAAGCTCACGCGGAAGCTCTACAAGTGCATCAGGAAAGGTCTGGCGGCGCCGGGACATAGCGGGGGCGGGGCCGGGACATGGCGGCCACGCGGTGCAGCGCCTCACGGCGTGGTTGTGTGTCAGCCCCTCATTCTGTGGCTCTTTCAGCCCTTCAGACTGTGGTTCTCTCATAGCCCCTCACGCTGTGGCTCTCTTACAGCGGCCAAGCACAAGCAGATCCGCCGCGGAGTGAAGGAGGTGCAGAAGTTCATCAACAAGGGCGAGAAGGGGTAAGTGCAGCCCTGGCCTCGCGGCCCCCCTGGCCCGGCCCGGCCACTGACACGGCTCTGCCTGCAGGATCACGGTGCTGGCTGGAGACACGCTGCCCATCGACGTGTACTGCCACATCCCCATCATGTGCGAGGACAGGAGCCTCCCCTACGCATACGTCCCTTCCAAATCGGTGAGGGCTGGGGGGGGAACCAGCCCCAGTGAGGAGGCCAGGCTATGACTGGAGCCCTCCCGGGGAGGTTCACATCCAGTGCCTGAGTAAAGAACCTAGTGTTTGTCCCTGGCCAGGGCACAGAATGGACATGGGGGGAGGTGTAGGAGTGTTTCACTGTGGGATCATAGAATTGTTTGCCATTGTCAAGTCCGTGCAGCAGCTCTGGGGGAGCTCAAGAACAGGAGCTCTCTGGAACAGAGCCAGGACAACTTCTCCTTCCTTAGTTGTGAGCTGGGTCCAGCCCACACCTTTGTAGAGTTGAAGTTGGAGTTTCAGCCATGGTGCAGGCAGCTCTGCAGACCCTGCTCTGGGAAAGAAGCATGGCATGTGAGCCAAGTGCCAGCCCTTTGTGTCAGGTGCCAGCCCAGTGTTTTGCTTCCAGCATGTAGGAGACAAGCTGGGAAAAGGCCTCTTGCACCCCGCATGAGTCTGGGGGGCTTGGGGCTTATGGGCTGGTAGGGAGAGCTTCCCTGCATTAGACCAGGACATGCAGTGAGCTGGTCCCCAGCATCTCACCTTGGGAAGGGACCTGACACCCTGTGGCCTCTCTCTGTTCCCACAGGACCTGGGAGCTGCAGCTGGCTCAAAGCGCCCGACTTGTGTCATCATGATCAAGCCCCATGAGGAGTACCAGGAGACCTACGACGAGTGTCTGGAGGAGGTGTCGGCCCTTCCCCTGCCACTGTGAAGAGCCAGGGACAGGCTCTGCCCTACAGAGCCATGACAGGTCCCTGTCCCTCTGCCTGGGGGCCATGTGGCCATTTGTGTGGACACCGCTGAGAGCACTGACAGAGGGGTGGGGATCCCTGTGGGGGTGAATAAAGTTGTGTGTGGGTTTGTAGGATGTGGTCCTGGTCCTTGGAGCAGGGTTTGGGGGCGGGGCCCCACAGCTGGGTTAAACCACTCCAGGAGCTGAGCCCACCAGGCACCCACCACGTGGCCCTGCTGTGATTCACCACAATGCCACAACTGGTTGTACTGCCCACCCCAGCGTGGCAGCTCTGGGGTAGGCCCTGGTTCTGATGGGACAGCAGCCAGGCCCAGGCCGGTCCACACCTCCACTCCATGCCCACAGGGCCACGACCAACCCCAAGAGAAGGAGATACAGAGGCCAGGAGAGAAATCTGGGTTTATTGCAGGAATGGGGTGCAGGGCCGGGCCTGGCCTTCACATGGCTCTGCTTTTACAGACATGGAGCAGGGAGCAGAGCTCCTTCCTTCCAGCACCTTGGGGCTCCCCCAGCTTCCCCTCACCCACCCTGAGACAGAAGACCCCAGGCTCTTTCCCAGCTCAGGCACATCCCTGCCCACATGCCCCCAAGTCCTGTTCCCCTCCCCAATTCCTCCCAGTGTGGCCTCAGACAAGGCACTCGCCCTTCTCAGACCGAGGGAAGCTGCATCACCCACCTCCACTGCAGAGCAGCCCCAGACTGGGGAAGCCCCAACAGAAGTGCTGGGGCAGCTGTCCCCTCCCAGCAGTACCAGCATTTAGGGTTCCCTCCTTTGCTTTCCCAGTGGCACCACTAGCTCCAGGACCCTGCTGACAAGGCAGCCACTACAAGCAGTGGGTGGAACCTCCACAGGAAAGTGGGGTAGGGACAGGGCTCAAGCCTCTCCTCACAAGACATTAAGTTACTGGGTTGGAACAGAGGTGGCAGAGCAGGAGGGACAGGGAATGTCTCACAGGGTGCTTGGTTTCTGCCTTCATGGTAGAAGGAATCACAGGGCAAATGCTCCTGGGGTCAGAGCACGGGGCACATGCAAGACCCCCACCCTGGCACAGACAACCCCCTGCTCTCCAGAGACCCCCACCAGAAGGGCCCGAAGCGCTGCAAGAAGGAAAAGCTCCCTTGTTGCAATCAGTCCTTCGGCCCAGGGCAGTGCCGAGTGGCCCGTCCTTGTGCACACCCTGAAATCGTCCCATTGCAGCAGCAAGAGACCTTCCCTCTTCACAGTCCTGCTGGCATCCTGCCCCTCAGATCTTCGAGGACTCCACCCGCTCAATCCAGGGCGAGTCAGTCCCGACATCCCTGGGCTCCGACCGCAGCTGCCGCAGCTCCCGCTCCAGCGCCTGGCTCCGGTGGTACATCTCCATGTAGCTGGCCTGGAGCTCCCGCTGGTACCGCAGCACCTTCTCCTTCTCCTCCTGCCAGGTTTTCCTCTCCAGCTCAAAGTTCACAGCCTGCAGCTGGCCCTGACGCCGCTCCCGCAGCAGCTCTGCCCACAGCCACTCCACCTGCCGCTCCAGGGGCTCTGCCGTGTCGCTGTGGAGGCCCCGGCACTTGGAGTCATCAGTTTCACAGCCAGGGAAGTCCTGGCACGACGGCATGGGATCATCACCCAGAGGCATTGAGGTGCTGGGCTCTGGGGGACTTTGGAAGGAGTCTGCCAACTGTGCCAGTTGGGAGTCCCTGGCCTGGACCTCTGCCTTGGCCTCCCGCAGCTGTGTCTTCAGGCTGAAGATCTCGCCCAGCTTCTGAGCCATCTCCTCCTGGGTGTCCCTGAGCTGCTGCTTCAGCAGAGAGATCTCTGCTGCCTTCTGGCACACCTGCAGGTCATAGGCAAGATGTGAGGAAGGGCTGGGGGAGCAGGACCCCAGGGGTGGCAGCACCCCAGGCTGTCCTGGGAGACCATGAGCATCACACCTGGCTCATCCCCCACATCCTGTGGCAATGAGGGACACTGGAGCAAGGAACCACTGAGGTTCCCTGAGCCAGGAGGGTGGCAACAGGGAAGGAAGGAAGGAGACTCACCTCCCACTTAGTCTCCTCCAGCTTGGGGCTGCCGTGCTCACCCTGAGGCTGCCGGAGCTTGGACTCCTCACACTGGCACTGCTGCAGGCTCAGCTCCTCCTGCAGCCGCTTCTTCTCCTGCTGTGCCTTGTAGAGCTGCAGCTGCAGCGCCCGCTGCCCGCGCTGTGCCTGCTGCATCACTTGCTGCAGCCGTGCCATGTACATCTGCTTCAGGTCCTCCAGCTCGTCCAGCCACAGCCGCTGCTTGTCCTCAAACACCTGCCAGCACAGGTGGACAGTGGTCAGAGTTCACAGCTCCACAAAGAGACCCCAGAAGTTCCCATGATGTTGCATCCTCCCATGCTTTGGGCATTCCCAGCCTATCACCCAATACAGCAGCTCCTTCACTGCTCCTTCCACCCAGATATCACTGCTCCATAGCCCTGCCCAGAGCACTCAGCTGTGCCCCATCCCATGGCTCACCTGCGTGAAGGGGTCTTCGGTCTCACTGAGGCTCCTCTTGAGCTGCCGCAGCTCCCCTCCTGTCTCCTGCAGCCGGTCCTCCAGCTGCTTCACTGCATCCTCCAGTGAATAGGAGAACTCATAGGGTGGAGGGGGCTCACCGGGGCTCTGCAGCCGGCTCAGCGTGGCCATGCTTTTGCAGGACAGGGGAACCTTCTCAGGGGCCAGGGGGTCCCTTGGGCTCCGGGAGACCCTGTCCAAGGAGCCCCCAATGTGGTTGATGTGACCCATGGAAGCACTGAACTGGCTCTGGGCAGGCTTGAGGCGGGAGCCGTAGGATGGGAAGCTCTGGATGGAGTTGTGGCTGGAGTCAGAGGCCTCATCCAGGCTGATGGCATGGAGCAGGTGGGTGCGGAGTGGGCCATGCTGTGGGGCCACTGTGCTGCTCTGTGACAGCAGCGTGTGCAGGCTCCCATTGCTCTTGGACAATTTCTGCCCTTTGGATGAGGACAGGCCCTGCATGGAGACCAGCCCCTTCCCAGCCACTGCTTTGAAGGCCGAGGGCCTGATACGGCACTGAAAAACAAGAGCAGGATCAGCTTGAGCCCAATAACCCAACAGCCAGGGAGAACCCCCTTCCCCCCAGTCCCATATCCCTCAACATCCTCAAATCCCAACATCCCATCCAAGTGGGCATCATCTCCTCACGGTTCTGCTCCAGCCCGATCCTCTCAGAGACCAGGACATTCCAGAACCCCCACAGGGTGCTCACAGCCTCACCTTGTCGAAGCGGCCCCGCTCCGGCAGGGAGCTCTTGGAGAAGTCAGCCCCACGGTGATGCTCCCGGGAGCAGCGCTCGGGGGACCGGTTCTCACGGTCACTCTCGTAGTCCCTCTTGTAGCAGGTGCCTGACGTCTGGTGCTTCCGCTCTGACCGCATCTCCTTCTTGGCCCCATGCAGGTACCCAAAGAGCTCCCGCTGGCTCGGCCCCTTCCGCAACAAGCCGTCAGGCTGCCGAAGCCCCCGTGTGCCCCCCAGTGGGGCCCGCAGCTCCAGGGGGGACAAATCCTGCTTCTCCACCAGGCTGCCCACACTGCCCATGCTGCCAACAACACTGACAGGCTCCGAAGAGAGATAAGTGCCGAGGATGCGAGTGTCAGGCTCACAGGTCACAGGACCCTGTGCTGCTGCCATGGAGAATTAGAGAAAAGCCCAGTACCAGCACTGCCGGGAAAGAGACAGAGTCAGTGACACCGGGCACTGTGAAACTCCTGGCACACACCTTCCCAGACAGCCCCAAGAACCCATCCAGACTCCTGGTACTGGGACAGACCCACCAGCTCCCTGGAGAAGCCGGGAGCTGAGCAAGGGGGTGCCCGGGTGGAGCACGCACCGGGGCGGGGGCTCCCTGTTGCTGCTCCCCCCCATGGTGCAGCGCCTCCCTCCCACACCCAGCCCCACCTCCCGCCCGCGGCCGGGGCCGGGGCTGCCACCAGAACAGGCACCTGCCGCCCAGCCAGGCAGGCGAGTTTGGGAGCCGGCAGCACCTGCCCGGGACTGGCGCCAGCCCTGGCCCAGCGGCACCCACCCGCCGCTGCGACCTCCGAGTCCAGACACCCTCTGGAGACCTCCCCAAAACGTCCCTGGGGATGCCCAGCAGTTTGGCCTTTCCAGGGTGCTCAGGAGATGGGCACACTTCCCGCACAGTATAGGCTCCTGCACCTCGAAGAGAGAGCTCCACACGGCCCCAATCCCTCCACAGGCATTCCCATCCTGACGCCAGGCAGGGATGAGGCAGCCACAGCCAGCCCAGCTGCTGCGTGCGTGCCGGGGACCCCGTGGCCGGACATGGTGCGAGGGCGGTGGGAAGGGGCAGGATGCTGACGGGACAATGCAGCTTCCTGCGCAGGTGGCCGAGGGAGGAAGGATGAGAGGATGCCTTCGGCCTCGGCTCTGGCTCCCCAGCGCTAGGGAGGGGGACGATGGCCTCAAACCAGTGCAGGGGACACGGCGAGTGTAGCAGGAGCGAGGCAGAGCCCCCAGCACGGCTCCCAGCCTCGCCGAGGGCTCCTGGGCTGGGTTACACCCAGGAAGCTGCCCTGGTTCTCAGCACCACGCGCCGGGTAAACAAACACCCCGCTTTTAATTGCTGCCACGCACAAACCTGTCTGACAGCTCCCGGCCTGCGCTGTCACCTGCCTCTGCGAGCCCAGAACCTGCTCCGGGCATCGGCACCCCACGAAGGGGACCAGGGATGCACCCTTTGGAAGGATCTGGCATGCCTCCGGAGCCACCGGACGTGCAGGGGGATGGGGGACATGGATGTTCCCATGGTGGTGCGGAGGGGGAGCGGATGCTCATCCAGCCCCCGGCATTGGGGAGAAGCTCGGCCGAGCCCCGCAGCGGCTCCTCCCGGCACAGGCGGCTGAGGAAGTAGGTCAGGTTGTGGGAGGTTTGGGAAACGCCGGGGGAGCCCGAAGGTGTCCTGCCTGCGGCAGGGAGGGGATCACCCTCCAGGCGGCAAAACACCGGTCCGGCCAGCCTGGCTCCTTCGGGATCTGCTCCCAACCCCAGCCGTGCCCGGACAGGATACGGCCACAAACCTTTCCCATTTTCTCCCATTCCCATTCTCTCCCTTTCCCATTCCACGCGGGAGGGAACGGCGGGGCTGCGCGGAGGCGCAACGGGGGCCGCGGGGAAGCGAGCGCGGGGCCCCGCGCAGCCCCCCCTNCGCAACCCCGCTGAGCTACAGCTCCGGGACCAGCAGCGGCACCGGTCGGCCCCTGGTATCCTTGAGCGTGGCGAGGGGCTGGTATCCCCGGGTATCTCCCAGCGAGGGTTGAGAGAAATATTTTGCTTTGTACCGGCGGAGTGGAACCGCACCAGCACTTTGTACCAGCACCGTGGAACAATCCCTGCACCCTCCTCTTGCAAGACAACCCCATGTACTCCCTTCACAGCACCCACGGGTGGGCAGAAGCCCCACAAAGCCCCGGGGGACATGGGATACCCCCATCTGCCCCAGCGTCTGGCCTGGCGCCAGCGAGACGCGACACGCTTCAATGCCTCTGAATCAGCGCCGCCACATCCTGGCCCGGAGCCGGTTTTGTCACTTGCCACCCATTGCAGCGTGGCAGTCGCAGGGAGAGGGGATCCCGCCACGGGCTGGACCTGGTCACCGGTGTCCCGGCCTCCTCGGGGAGCAGGACACCTGCAGCAGACCTGCTCCGTCCCCACAGCGTGGTGCCCGTCTGTCCCCAGGGAGGGATCGTACCCGCACCGTCCCCGGCCTTGGGGGCCGCCAGTATCCGTCACGCCCGCACCCCGGGGTCCCGCTCGCTGCCAGCTCCTCCCGCCGCACACCCGAGTCCTCAAGATGTGCTGCCAGTGCTCTCCCCCACACACACACTGTCCCCGGTCCCTGCTGGCCGGGCTTACATGCTGGCAGTGTCCTCGGTGAGGTGCCAAGGCACACTCCGCTCCCTCCAGCCCCAGCCTCCCTGTTTGTCCTCTGACGCCGGAGCGGCAGCACATGTGGCCTCTGAACAGGGGGCCCTTCTCAACGCTACCATTTCCCACCCCGCAGGCACCAGCCGTGTGTCTGTGATGCCCCAACCCTCTGCCTGGAGCTCAGCCATGAACGGGGCCCCACCAGCAGCCCGCGGGGACAGGCATCATCCCACGGGGCTTGGACCGGGCAGGTCCCAGTGATGCCGGGCTGACTGCAACGGGTGCTGGTCACGGCCGCACCCCTCCTTCCCGTCTACCCCGTTTCCTGCTCCACCGTGCCCCGAGCACGTCTCTCTGGGACAACAGCGCCCACAGGGCCCCGAGGGTCCTTGCCCGGGACACTCCATGCCCCCTTCTCTGGGCAGAAATGCTCCTACCTCCCGCCAGTTTTTCCCCAGTCCCCCCTCTCTGCTCAGCTTACCCCCTAGACTCCCCACCATTATACCACAGCAATTTCACGCTTCCACCAGCAAACAGCTCTGGAACCATCCGGTTTAGAACAACCCAGCAATAAAAGCCGATTGCTGTGCCCGTAGCAGCCCCCGCACAGCCTCACTGGCAGCAATTGGGACCCCACAAGGGGGGTCGCAGAGGGGCAGGGCTGGGACTCCGGGGGCCCTCTCTGTCCCTGAGCATTCTGATCCTTTCTTCAGGGTTGCTGAGAGCATGAGAACACTGGGAGGCCTCCTGCTCAGCTCTGCAGGGCTCCTGGGACAGGAGGTAGAGTGTTATCCGCGTGCAGGAAGGCAATGGGGAAAAACTTCATTCCCTCCTGCTGGGCTATTGCTGATATCGAAGTGCGTGGGAGAAGCGGAGCTGAGCGACCTCCGAGTCACATTCAGAGCTATAAAAGGAAGCCGGGTCTCCAGCACGGCGCCTCTTCCACAAAAGCAACCGGAGGATGAGGGGGCTGCGAGCAGAACTGAGAAATAGCTGCCTGGCAGCAGGAGAGGAGCCTGCAGCGCTGAGCGAAGTGCGAGGTGCACATATGCTCTGTTTCTGCACAGCTACATCTTCATGAAATGTGCCCGAAATTGTGTCATCTATTTTGAACGGTGCAGAGAAATACTCTGATCTGCCTCCATCAGCCCTGGCTGCAGTTCAGGCACTGGGAAGTGGCTGGAATACAGGTGATCCCGAAACACATGCTATGGAGAGACAGGAGTGAGGCTGCTGGGACAACATCTCCCTCTGGCTGCCCACAGCGACAGACGTGACTGGTCCTGGGAACATCTCTGGAGCAGTGCACCAGGTGTCCAAGACGACCAGCAATCTTTGCCCAGGTATCAGTGCTACTTTGGGGCCACTGGGCCTGAGAGGCTGTTGGGGGCTCTTGGGAAGCACATCCCCACATCACCCCAAGGCTGGGCCTGTACCTTCCATGATGAAAAGCAGCACAGCCTGATCCTCACCACTCTGCACTGGCACCTCGACCCCTGCCTTGGAAACAGCCTCCCTCACACCCCATCCAAGGGCTCCAGACTCCTCTCCCAGCTCCAGAGCAGCATGGAGAGCAGATGGCACCGGATCTCTCCAGATACCCCCATCCCACAGCCCCTACAGAGTACACAACACACTTGGCTCTGATGCTTTCGCCTCCCTCATTCCAGCACTCCTCCCCAGAGCTGCTCATCTTCCCAGGATGGTGACAGCTTCTGTCCGGGGATGCAAAGCAACTGCTCCAGGAAGCTCCAGGCAGGGGATGAGGACAGAAGGGGCCAGGAAATGCAGAGGGCCTGGTGCCAATGCTGGTGACGGGGCTGAACAGAGGGGTACTGGCTGCTCGATGGGGTCTACCCAGCTTGAGGAGACAGCAGCACCCAAAATGTGTGCCAAGACCCCAGAGTCTTCACAGTGCAGGCTGATTCCTACCAAACCCTAACAACTGGCAGCCCCCAGCATCCCTTCTCACCCACTGGCACCTTCCCAGCTTCCCCACCCAGGTCCTTGTCCTGCCACGACATGGGAGAAACTGGCCTGGTGGTGAGACGGGACTGGGTGGCTGGAGTGAGCAGGTGGGAGCTGTAGCCTGGTCCCCCCCCGCCGAGACTTACCTCTCCATTATCAACCCAAACTCGCGTTTCCACCTCTGATGGGAGTGTCCCAGCCCCTGCCTTGCCCAGGGCAGCTCTTGTTACTCTCAGCTCAAGCAGGTTAGGGGCAACCATCCCAATTCCCACACTTAACCCACACTATCCCAAGTTCCACCAGCACTGCAGTGAGCCTGGGAGCCAGTCCTTCCCAGGACATGGAATGTAGGGCCAAAGCAAATCCCAGTTCCCCTCAGCACTTCTGTGGAGATATCAGGTTCTCCAACCCCTCCAGACAGGCTGAGGCAGCGCATGTCAAAGAGGGCTGGCAAGGAAAGGAGCAGCTCAGCCAGAACTCTCCACTTCACTCCAAAGAGAGGTCCTGACCTACAAGTGCTGACATCCAGCAGGGCTGCAGATCCTGGGGCTCAGGGCATGGCTTAACCACAACCACTTCCTGCAGTAGTGACCACAGCCCAGCCCTGGGGGTACCTGGCAGGTGGAACAGGCACCATCCCACCCATTTCAGACTAGCTTGGTTTCCAAACCAGAGAAGTTCCCAGCTCTCCTGTCCCACAGAGCACAGCCAGGGCCAAGCCAGAACAGGTGTGCTAAAGCCAGGAAGGTGAAGGGAGCAGGAAAACAGAGTAATGTACAGCCCAGGGCATTCACAACTCACAACTGCCCTGATAGTTCTTTATTGTCCTCTCAGCTGGGTGGCAGCTCAGGCACATCCAGCGAAGGAAAACCACCTCCTGTGCCTGCCCTGGGAGGCAGCACCAGTACCTGCAGCAACACCACCGAGTCCCACTCTCAGCCTTTTTTGTTGGTCCCAGCAAAGTCCAGTTCTTGGCCTTGTCTGTTCCTCTGTGTCTCACCAGCACTGCCATGCTCATCCGCTGCCAAAATCCTGCCTCCTCCAGGCAGCTCTGTGGCAGCCCCAGAGTCTTGGCACCAGCACAGCACACATGACTGGCACACGGGGACAGGCTCAGCCAAACGTGCACCAGGGGGTCTCATTTGTGTCACAGTCCAGCAAGATATTAAGGACAGTGCAAGGGGCTCCTGCCACACTCAGATCTGTCCGTGACTCGATTTGGTACCTCACGTTGTTCAGACCTCCCTCCCGATCCACCTTAAACTGTTCCTGAGGAAGAGAAAGACTGTTCAGCCTGTGCTGGAAGGGGGAAGCACTCAGTGCCTGGGAGGACATGAGCAAGGAGGGCTCAGAGCATGTGGTGATCACAGCCCAAACCTCCTGTGGTTCCTCTTGGCCAGAGGTCTCACCTGCTTCTGCGCAGCGATGCGCTTCTGGTCTCTCTTCCTCCAGGCTGGGTCATGCAGGTGCTGGAAAGTCTCATATCCAGTTGTGATTCCAGAAGGACGACGAACCTGGGAGAAGAGCAAAGCTTCTGGAAAGCTACTGGAAAACTCCTGCACATGCTGCTGGAGCAGAGAGTGCAGGGCTGCCTTCCACAGTCCACAGTCTGGGTGGCCACAGAGGGGGCCAGATAGAGAGACAAGAAAAAGAACAATTTCAACCCAGGAAGGTATGGAGGCTCCTTACCTGGAGACCAGCTCCTTTGATACGTCGATAAAACTCGTCGTCCTCCCGTCCCCAGCCCCAGAAGCGGTTGGACATGCCATTGCACTGGAATGAGAACAGCATCATACTGGCCAAGGTCTAGCACAACCCCATGGCCTCAGAGGAGCAGACACCAGCAGCACAAGAGCTGAGCACCAGCACAGCCTCCCCTCTCCTGCCCCACACCAGCTCCCAGACCATTGTGACTCCTTTCCCTGCTTCCCAAGCACGTAGCACAAAACTGTTCACCACCGTAATGTTGCAAGCCCTGCCCCAAAGCATCCAGGACATCTCATTCACATGCTCACCAACTCATAGTGCTGCTTGGTGAGCAGCAGGATGCCACCCACATAGGTCTTATAGTGGTAGAGTGGGTGCAGCTCCGGGGATGCCACATGGAAGGGGCCTGCCTCCGGGAAGCTGTAGTCCAGGTGCTCGTTGAGGGGGAGGAGATCGACATCATGCATCGCGATGTAGTCGGTGTCGTTGCCGCTCTCCAGAAAGCCCACATTGATCAGGGATGCCCTGTTAAACCTGGCACAGGCCCAGGGGCTCTCAGTGTGTGGACACAGCAGCCACTGTCCCTTCCCATCCCTCTGCCACGCCCCTCCATGCTCAGTGATCGACCAGTCACCAAACAGGGACACACAAACACAACATTCCCTGCCCTATAACTGCAAGCCTATGTCTTCATGCAGAGTAAGACAGGGACAAGCAACATCACTTCCAAACATTCTATGGTCTTTGAATTTCAGCATCCCCAGATTTTGCTTCTACAGACCTGTGACATTGGGGAGAAAGCTGAAATACCTGCGGGTATAGAATTCCATGATTCTTGCTAAAGAAGAGGGGAAGCAAACCACCTTTGTCCTTCTCTAAGCTCTAGAATGAGCAACTTTGAGGAGAGCATCACAGTCTGCCTCTGATGTCCCGCTGCCCTTGTGACCCTCCCAGGGCTCCCAGCAGGGACAGAACTTCGGGAAGGGCCCCCTCGTCTCTCAGCACAGGGAGACGCTACCTGAAATGATCCACCTGGTTGAGGATGAAGATGTGGTGGCGGATCCTCTTCTTGCTGAGGAAGCGGTGTATGTAGGGCACGAAGGCCAGCAGCTCCTCGAAGCGCTCGCGGAAGGGCACCAGCAGCGCCAGCCGGTGCGGACCCCACGACGGCTCATCCTCGGCCGGCGGGAGCGGGGCGGGGG
>WEIV01012676.1:5473-26471 GCA_013390005.1 Calyptomena viridis
CACGAATGCAGAGACAGGATGATCCCTACTGCTGCAGTATAGGATACCTTTGAGTAGAACTTTGGTTCTCAAGTGTAACTTAGAGATTCATAGCAAAGGTGATTGCTTCAGCCAAGCCCTTAATTTGCTGCGATATCTGAACCTCTGTTCAGTGCCACAAGTGTCTCTTAGATGGGGTTAAAACCCCAACACATTGCAGCTGAAGCACTCTGCTTCTACCTGCAGTATTGCTTTGCCTTTCATTGTGTTGTTTGTAATCTTGCTATTACCAGATGAGTTTATCTCAAATTTTATACCCTATCAAGTACAACCTGAAAGGAGAGCTTCAGTGCTTTTAAGCACTGGAGTTTAACTCATTAAACTTTTCCTCTGACATNNNACATCTGTCTAAAGCTTAATGTATTCTTATTAAAAGAGCAAAAGAAGACAGAAACAGCTCATTTACAACCCTCTGCAGTAGTAACAGCAGCTCTGCTTTGATATATTTTCTTTCATTTAATACTCCACCTATTTCAAAGACATTTTAAGTGTTTACAATACAAAAGTAAATCTACATGCAAAAGTAACACAGACTTGTACATCAGCAGTAGTATTCCACAAATTGAAACTAAACCAGAACCTCCAGCTCATCTCCTGTCCTGGAGGGCTTGTTCAATAGCCAGGCTTTCAAAGTGAGCCTACATTAGGCTTGATGTGGAGGAAGGGTCTGTTCTCTGTTGAAACAAGGAGGCAAGCAAGTTTCAAGACTGACAGCATTGCACTGTAAAACCTGAAGTTTATTAGCACACGTGTCCATGTTAATCTTAGAAGTCACAGTAACATTAACTGATAAATCCAGAAATCTGATGAAAGAAGTGCCCCAGTCTATAACACAGTAGTCATTGTACTGAAGTCTGTAGTTGAGAGGCCTACATTAAATTCTCTCAAGTACTGTAAGCTATAATGTAAAGGAATATTTCCATAAGATGTTTAACATTGTAAGGGACTTTTCTGCTCTCAGTTCTGATGACATGGTTGAGAACAGATGTACAGAACTTGTACACAGAAAGACAGTGGAGCACCTGTCAAGAGCACTGCACTTATTGATGGTTCCCAAAGTTCATGGGCAGAGTGATACAATTAGTTTCCTAAACCTTTTTTGCTAATTCTGATATTTTTTAATTTTATTGCAGTTTTTCTGAAATCATTCTTTTGGTATAACTAAACAACTCTATTTTATCCTCCTCCTCATGCCACCTTGTCGTTTAACTTTTTACTTTCTCTCCTAGAGTTTTCATAGACTCCCCTTCTAGAGAAGTCCTTCTATTTTCAAAAAGTAGGAAATAATCTCCATATTAATAAGAAAGGCACAGACAAATGTGAGACACAGTAAAGAGGAAAAAAACAGTAGCTAAAAGCAGCCAGATGAAAAGATATCAAGAAAATTTTAAGCTGAAGTTAGTAAGGAGAATAAGGAGAGAACAAGAATCTCATCATCATCATCGTGGCTGAGCTTCGCGAACGAAGATATGGGAAGGGCTCTACCCACAGTTGCTACAAACGTGCTGGTGGCTCAAAAGGCCGATGGGGGATAGACAAGTCTGGGAACAAAAGGCACAGCTAAAAGTCTCCTTGGGTGGTATTGACAAGGTGCGGTTCTTCCTGCGATGCCTTTTCTCCTCAAGGCTAATTCTACATGAGATTTCAGAGGAGGCAGCACCATTATAGAGGGTGTGTCTCCGTGTCTCCTGATTTGAGGCCAGAGTGGACCACTGATGGTGGTCAATATGGCCAAGACTGAGGTGCTGTTTCAGGGAGTCCTTCTACCTCCTCCTGGGGGCTCCTCTATTGTGGCAGCAATAGATAAGAGAACAAGAATCTAGCACAAACTAAAACAAATAGCTGAAAACCTGCAGTAAACCAAGATTAGAGAAAAAGCTGACATGCAAGAATGACTAGAATTTTCCTTGTTTGCTTTTTTCCCCCACCCTTACATGAACCATAGTGCAGTTTCGGTAGTGGAAGAGTATGTAAACATGTTAATAACTCCAGAAGTAAATTAACACTTGTCTAAATATCAATGATCATGCTGAAATTGCCCCCACTTGGGTCTAATTAGTATTTTTTTAAAGGGAAACATTTTAATAATTATGTATAAAATCTTGCATCTTACATGTAGTGAACAAAAAAGCCATGATCTATTCCAAAGAAATTCCTATTTCCTTGATTTGGAAATTAAGACAGTTATATTTAATAACAGTATTTTTCTTCTTAAATGGCATATGTCTGCATACAAAATGAGTCTTTTTTTTTTTAAAACAAAATGAACCAACCAACCCCTCCAAAAAGCAACCAAAACAATCCTCAGTGCTTTTCAGTCTACTATAGCTTTTATGTCGGTGTTATGACAACATATCAGCTAACCCAGATTTCGACTGTTTGGGACAAGAACAGTCCAAAAAGAGACCAGCTAAACTGGGAAAACAAAGTGTAGGAAGGAAGTGAAATAAAGTTATTAAAAATAGAGATATTTTTTCTCATTCTAAGATACAAAATATTTATGACAGAGAGCTTTGAAAGCACAGCCATACAATATCCAGTAAATGTCAGCTACTCTCCAAAACTGCTCAGCCTTTATGGAGTCCCCAAACTCCCACTATGTTCTGTAGCTGAAAAAATAGTCATGCAACAGGGAACTGCTATAGCAAGCTTAATGATGGGGGGATTAGAATTGAAAGTGAGATCACTGGACGTTCTTTTCTAGCAACATAGTTGAAATCCCAAGTGAAACAGCAGGATAAATGGGCCAGAGGGCTTTCATTCATTCTCCAGCAAACAACACACCACAAAAGATCCATACATTATGCCAGGAAAATACTCAACAAGAATGAGAAGCCTTGGAAACAGAAATTCTTGACTCAGAGTCTGGTTGAAGGTCACTGCTCTAACACTGCACAGTTCACTTAATTTGCATTTGATATATTGATATGTAAAGGAATTTCTGAGTTTATGATCTTATAGTTCCTGCAAATGATCCAAAGATGGAGACAAATATTAATCTTATCAATTTCATAGCTTGGTGGAAGGGTACTAAAACATTATTGAAGGAGCTACTGAAACTATATAGACAAACTGTTCTCTAATTTCTCTGTAAAAGAAAACAATTAAAGATTTCAGCTTCCAACCAGAATCTCCCTATAAATTAATAAAGTCTACATCCAAATTTCTTGTTAAGACCCTGGTTAATAGCTTCAGAAAATTCCTGTTAGTGAATTAAACATGATGAACTGATGTTTACTGATTTGCTAACCTCCTCCTTGACTTCGAAACAAACCTATGCTCCATTGATTATTTTTTTTAATTCCATGATGCTTGAGTCAAATGAGATTAGACACAGTTAAGAAAGCAGCACTAATCTGAAGACACTACTCTATCAAATAAAGTGGCAGGCCTTTCATTAAAAACATACACAAAAGACTCCAACAGTGACTAGATTATTTTCCTTTTTTTTTTCAGAAACCCTTTTATATGACAAAAAGAGTTCTTAGCCTGGCATCTAATTATAATTCAAATCATACAATCCACTGCAAAGAATGATGCAATCCTTGCACAATTTGGAAGTGTACTTTACTGCAGGAACCAATAATGCTCTTAGATAAGTGTCTTCAATATAACAGATATGTAAGTGTCCAAACACTGGCACTGGTGATGGCAATCAGCTGCTGGGACAGAAAGAAAAAGTTATGGGCATGAAATTAATAGTTGCTGTCAAGGATTTTAGATCTAGCTGCTTATTATTTGAACACAGTTTATTACTGAGTGTGACCAAAGAGGAAGACACAAAGAAGGAAGCATTTGCTCTTTTATGAGCACTTGACTGAATGCACATGCACACAGCAGACATTCACTAATCTGGTCCACCATTATAATGATTTTAAACTGCTAAATGATTTCCCTGGACTCAATTCTGACAAATACTGTCTGAGAGTATTCTTCAGCCAGATACATAACCAACTTTGGAAACACACTGTGGTGGTTCAGCAGTGGGGACTAAAAGGTATGGTATGGTTTTGAAAGCAAAACCCACAAAAATATGTAATTCAGTCAGAATACCTTAGAATTTTGCCATGCAAACACCAAAGGCACAACATCTCATAACTTGAAGTCAAATTTCTCAGGTACTTAAAGGCAACCGCCTCTATCAATAGTTCTTGCACTTTGGTTCCCCTTGTGCTGCAGCATGAGGAAATGAGCTTGAAGAGAGGAACACGTGTGGATCCTAAAAGCTTCAGCCTAGACAAAAACATCACACAAATAAGGGAATTGTAAAATTAATTGCACCACGAGGTCTTGCCCAAGAACGATTAATGCATTTCAAAGTTCTTACTAACTTCTTCCTTTGCTGACAGCATGGCATATATAAATAGAAACTAGTCTGACCCCTGCACACAGAACTAAGGCCAAGAAAGAAAATAACGTGACACAAATCACATAAATTGCTGTTGCAGCTAAGTAAAGTTTATCTGCATACTTAAAAATCTTTTTTTGACAGTGCTAGTTGCTGGTGAGAGGAATGTGCTGCTGTCATTATGGGGAAACCCAGAACCAGGGGTACATTAGTATTACAGTGCCACAGCAGTGAATATTCAAACAAGAAAAAACTGGGAGAGATCCAAACAGTGTATAGAAAAGGTATATTATGTGTATATCACTATTTTGCTAGGAAATTGAGATTATTTTATTGCATTCTGGCACCCTCTGGTGTTGACTGGTGCTGAGAGTTAAAATTCTGAGCAAAAAAATCCACTCTAACATTACACTCCTGATGTCCATAAAGAACAGGATCCTATTATTCTAAAGCACAAAAACTGGTGCTTTAAAACCAAGAAATATGCAGAAGCACTAGAATGCAATCCATGTAATTCAATAGTAAGAAACCTTTGTCTGAATATCTAAGAAAATCCTTGTATTTTTGAAACAGTGTGGTTAAAGAGTTACTTCTTAAATATCTGTTTAAATCAGTTATTTATCACCAGAAGGTTCTTTGTTTTCAGTTATATATTATGCTAAAATTAACATCTTTATTACTGCAATATTAAAATGAAAACCTCTTTTTAGCATGGCTCACAGTATCATCCCTCACAAAGAAGCTTGTGCCATGACTGCAACATTTTTCCAAGAGCAGAAACAAGTACAGTCATGTGGAACGAGCTCTAAGCACAACTGCTGTAAAAGTAGGAAAGCAGACATTACACTGACTGGGTATTGCAGCTCCTGTTTTCCTAAGCCTTTCCTTCCATGCTCCAACAGTATTAGATCACAGACATTTACATGCAAACTTGTCTACACAGCGTGTTCCAAATCTTTAAATCCCTGTGTGTCTCTCTCAAGCCATTATTGCATCTTTTCATTTGATAGTAAAGCTGACATAAAACTACCAACTACAAAACAAACATTTATCCAATATATTCCTGTATTTTTCCTCAAGATTCTCTTATTTTTTCAAAGGCAACTTAAAAGATTTGTTAAAATAAGATTAATTTTATCTTCCAAGTAATTTAGACTGATAAATTGACCAAAAAAAATATAAAGTCAATTCATATCTCTGAAAAAATGAAATTGCCCTGAACATAATACAACATGAGAAGAAGTTTCCTGGTATTACTTAACTTGCAAGTAATTAACACATACAATTTTTGTGAAAAATAAAGACCATGTAAAAATCTTACAAACATTTCTCTCTCAAAATATTACAGTATTACAAAAAATATTTTAATCTAATTCTCTGTGGATTTGAGAATAACCCTCACTATTATATAATCACATTTATTTGAATCCAGAATTCTAGAAAACTTCACTAGCATATTGAGCAACAGCTGCCACAAGATCCAAGATTAAGATCTTTCCAGATTTTAAACCCACAAAGGGTTGGTTTGGAAACATCTCCCAGCACACAACACATTTGTTACTAACCACCAAGCACCCTTCATATCAGTAAGAACAGACATACAACACAGCAATATACAGACAGTTCTTACCACAGGAGGAGGCCATCGTGCTCCACTGTGTGCTCTTAGAATGCAAAGGCTTCTTGCAAAAGACACACCTTGAGCAGTCCTGTGCCCAATCAGCAGTCAGACCTGCCTAGGACACAGCAGCTGATGAATCACAGTGATGATAACTGAGCAGTAAGGTTGGGTTTTCCCCCCTAAATCAAGGAGAAACCATATATCATGTTGAGTAAATTTTTTCACACCTTATTTTTAATTACCATTATTACTTTTCTACTAGGTGAAAAATGTGCCACCTATTTGCCAATGAGCCATTACAAAATAAGAAGTTCCTACTTTCAGCTGAGAGTTTTGCAGGCTACTTAATAAAAAATATTTCTTAAAAAAAATTATTTTTAAAAAGTTTACTTATAAACTGGAAGAAAGAAAAACTCCAAATAACCCCCCCGAACAACAAGAACAACAAAATTAACTCATTTACATCAATGTAAAACTATGCACAAGCTCAAAATATCCTCCATCAGTCCAGAGCTCAACAGACTAACAGAAGTAAACTTAATTTCTGCCGGCATTATATTTCATCATGCATTATTATGATGATAATGCATTATTACTATTATCACCATTATTATTATGATTATTAAATCAAGGAAGTCACTTAGAAGTTTGAGTTAGGATCACTGCCCACTCACCTAGGCTGTGCATCTGCCCTGAAAGCACTGATGCTCTCAAAACCCAGATGCGTAACTGCGTCACTTTGCAATTCTTTGTATCCAAGAGATTTTTTTCCTCAATCACAGGTGTATTGATCCTAGCCAGAAGATCACTTTACTGAGGAGTGAGTGATGCCCATAAGAGGCAGGGCCAGTGCTGTGCTGGGCTGTCAGACCCGTGCTGTGTGGCACATTGCCCAGGGCTGCAGGGTACACAGCCAGCCAGCTGGAACAGAGGAGCCCACAGGCAGCTCCCACTCAGCACTGGTGATTACAGCGCCTGTGTGTCCTTGTCTTTATCTAACAGAGCATCAAACAGTTCTTACATGAACTGGCTTTCTGTTTGACAATAGAAGTGAGGACAAGAATTGTTTCAACAAAATCCTGCAAGTGCTCAAAAGACCAAAACGTCAGATGCCCTTTCCCTGGGCTGGATCTGCCCAGTGTGTTGGGCTCTGATTCGAGGCCTCTTCAATGCCACACAACAGCATCTGGAAGGACATAAAACTACCCACATTATCCTTTCTCTTTACAGTGTTAGCTGCAATAAACGGTATTTTAAGCAATACCTTATAGTCTGTGTGTCTTCCTTACTGGGATGGTAACAAACCAGTCCCTCCTGCTGCAAATCCACAGGTCACTAGATTGCTGTTGGGTATGACCCAAAGGAAGAGAGGTATCACATCAGGAGTGTTAAAATCCATGAGTTGAAAACTAATGATTTTGTCATTTATGTAAGTATATTAAAGTTAAGCTATATATGGCTTGCAGGTGTAAATTCCCACGCTGGATGTATGTCACACAACTCTGCCAGCACAGAGACTGAAAACCAACCTGAACTTCTGATTTTATGTAGAAACAAACTAATAGAGGCTGTTTGGGACTGATTTCATCATGTTCTACCACTGATCAGCTGCACACTCACCTCAAACTCAATTCTGCACTGCAAGAGTGAAGACCCTGAAAAAATAATCCCAAACCAAAGCCAACCCTCTACTGACATTTTATTAATACAATCAACATCACTCTCATAATCCATAGCCCAGGTCTTTGCTTCTCCTTCTTTTTTTCACCTGTACTCAGATTTTCCAAGAATTCCAAAGTAATTCCTCTGCCAGTTTCCACTATTTCATTTTAACTGAGTATGAAATTTACTTGTCCAGCCTGCCAAATAATTTCATCAAATGCTGTTTCATTTTTCCTCATTCTGGTTAGTAACATAAACCATGCAACTGTCTCCAGTAGATAACTGCATTGCTGACAAATAAGATGCAAAACCATCAGTCAAAAACCGTAAGGCCTCTAAGTAACTAATACCCATTACTTAGCAATTAACACCAAATACAAAATGTGCTTTTTCCTTCCAAACTAGCTGTGAATAGAATTAGTGCTTGAAGGTAAAGCAAGAAGCCATATTCCCACTTTTAGACACAAAGAGAGTATCTTGTCATTACAACATGAACAAAAGCAAGTGATAATTTTTGTAGCAAGCTTATGGAATAAAGCCCACTTGTATCAACACCAGACTGAAATGTCCCTGACCCACTATGTGGGTATGTGTACCCTAATCTCTGTAATTTTGGGTGTGAGCTGTGATGGCATTTCTTTTGACTTTTTCAGACTATTTTTCTGAGTTCCTCATCCTAGTAGTGGTAAACTCATATATTTACAAAATTAACTACAGTCATATATTGCAACAATAGTAATAATAATAATAATAACAAGAACACTATTTCCATGGAGGGTGTGGCAAAAAATAAGGGGTCTTGTTATGAGCGATTCCTACGATTTACAGATGTCACTGGCTCTGGAAGCTGCTTGTTTCACTTTGCTGCAGAAATGACTGGTACCTATTACTAATTTGAATAAACCAAGATAAACTTCAATAAAAGTATATCACAATTCAGAACACAGGAAATTAATTTTTTGGGTTGTTAAGGCAATGCTTACTGCCTGCCAGCATTTTGGAAACAAAAGTAAAACTTTCTACAAGAACAAAGGACATTCTTTTACTTCAATGCTAGAATTGAAGAAAATTCACTGCTGATTTAGTGTGGCAGAGCTAACTCTGCACATTAATCACAAAGAAGTCTTTGTGTCTGCTCTGTCTGCACAGAAGATCCTTTGATGTGCAGCTTTTTTTTCTTAATACTGTAACTTTTGCTGGGTGATAAGTTGCATTAACTTCAAAAACTGGTTTTATAAGAGAAAAACTGGAAGGAAGAATATAGAGCAATGACTACGCAAGGATCAGCTATAAAAACTACTTGCTAGTTCAATGTTCTTCCACTATGGCTGTTAAAACAGAGAAAAAAGTTGTGCTGATGGATTACAGAAGAGCAGAGTCTGAGATTGGCGTTCTGCTTTTAAACTAAGTGCAAAACTGCAACATGGCCTTCACTTACACAACATCTAAATGACTTCCAAAGCAAATTTACTGCATTTACAGATACAAAGCATACTGGTTTTACATTTGTCAGTCTCGAAGCACTGATCAAACTATAATATTCTATATTGTAACACACCAGTATAGGATGCAGCTGCCTATTTACATAGTCATTCCAACAAGGATTCTCAAGAGCAAATTTTATTTTAATTTTTAATGGTGTATGAACTTTTCAGTTTTCACTTTCCTTAGATACATCTATTACCTTCAACACCTGGTAAATTAAGTCTTGCAACTGTAATACAAATTAGCCAGATTTCAAGTTGGCCAGTACAAGATGGTAGATCTGCATCAAATAACGAGCCTAATCTATTGCAACTAGCAATAAATTTGGCAGATCTCCGGTCCTGAAAAATACTACTCTACCTGCATTACATAATCACATTTGTTATAAAATTTTATGGATGGAAGATAAGAAAAAGAAGGTTGGAGTAGAGTTGCAGACAGGTAACTTGGAGCTGGCCTGGCTATGCTAGGGACTGGCAGATGTATTCGATATAGAACAATTTGATATCATCAAACTGAATTTTAAAATTACTAAGAAAGTCATAACCAAAGTATATATCCCAAGTAACTGCTACACTATTTCTGATGTTCATAATCCCAATGACATCTTAGTTTTCCAACTGTGCACAAACTTCAAGTTCCTTCTGTTTGCTTCCCATACTGCAAGCATTTATGTACAGGCACTTAGGACAGGTCCCCAGCTGTGCTGCTCCACAGAGGAAGAGTGAGATACTCCCCTATCGTAAGGACACCTGTTTACAATGACCCTACATCATCACTTGTCTTCAGACTACAATAACCCTTCCACAGGATGTATTTTATCCTCTCCAAGCCTCTTGTGTTCACCGAAAAGACTGAAGAGAAACCTTTAAAATACAATCCACATTTACTGGTTCTAAAATCCATGGAGGGGTCATTTTGCTGAAAATTTCCAGTACACTAAAATCAATATACATTTGAAACAGATCTAGTAAAAACTTGCTGGGGGAAGGAGAAGAGCATATATATAATTCAGGGCTAGATTTTTAGCCTCTGTAATATTTGTGATTAAAAGAGTGACAAAAGGACACGATTTTTAAATACTATTGTTTCTGCAATTAGATCAGTCGGTATTCCAGTGGTATGCTGAGTCAGTCACTCATATTCATAACTGAATGAAAAGCAAAATTTGATCAAGAATAAAAGCTTTTTATCCTTTTAGAACATACTTGGAAAGCTGACTACACATATCCAATCTCAGGGACACAACTCGTTCCCAGCAATGATCCAAACAGTTGACAGGACATTGTGACCCCACAATAACTTTTAGCTGTCAAGAAAAATAGTCCACACAGCACTAATGCCACACTCTGGGAAATTAAAAAAGAGCAATAAACCCCATGATATTAATGTATTCTTCATCAAAACCAGAGAAGTCTAAAGATAGAAAGAGAAATGGCTTCAATCAGAAAAGGTCTCAATCAATACAGATTAAAAGCTTTTTTTTCCCACCTGAAAGAAAGGTAATTAAAACACTTAAAGCCTAGATTTACTAACCAGGGACCCTTTCAAAAGAGAGGTTGGCAAAAATTACCTGTTTTCTCTGTTAACATGAGCATCACGACTCTGTCCATTACAAAAAGCAAAGCACTCCAGGCCAAATTGTATTCTTACTAACATTCATATAGCCTTGAAATAATTCCACTGTTGGTTTTGTTAGGACAGATTCAGAATGATTCAAATGAAAGCAGAAGTCAACCCAGTGTTTTCAGTTACAAAACATTCCTATTATCTGCACTGAACCAGATGACTGCATTGCCTCACTGCTTAAACAACACACATGATTCCCACAGCACATGGATGAGGTAAAAAAAACAAATACTGCATTTAAACAGTGCAGGAAAAGGTAAGGGTTTTTTAAAATTGTTTCAGGGTCATTATCTTTTAATTGTATGTTCAAATTCTTGCTTTTAATCTGCATACTTGATGATAAGCAAAATTAATATGTTAATAATCTTAAAGTACTGTATCTTAGCACGTATGCTAGAGAAACAAGTCCTACTCCTCTCAACTATTTTGGAGTCCTGAGATCAAATCTGTGTGTTTCCTGTTGGGTTTGTAATTAAAAAAGATGCTACGCTGCAGAGGCAGCATAATCTTTATCAGTTTACTTGGACAATATGACTGCTTCGTTCTTACAAAATGAAGAACCAAGTAACTGAGCTGAGGAAGCAACTGAATAAACAGGCAACACCCAATAGCATTTAGTAAACCCATTCAAAGGAGAAGGGAAACCTGCTGAAAAGCAGCTAAGCCATGTGTGTAGATTCTATTACATACCTTTTGCCACTCGGTTTTGACAGATGTGAAGTGACAAACAAAATAAAGTACACAATAATAAGGAAATTTCAAAGGAAGTTTCATCTCAATTTTTTTAAGTTACCCTGCAGATGACTAACTTGCACAACATCATGTGGAATAAGAAAGCATTTACTGTCTATATTTTATGGAAGGGAAAATGCAGCAGACAGCCTACAGGCACACAGCATGGTAGTTAAGCAGCTGGAATAAGAATCCAGAAGTACAGGATTAAATCACTAGTCCACAGATACACTTTTTCTTTTGGACTGCGCAGGAGGAGCTGAGTTGCAGTGTCACCCAAAAAGCCTTAAAGAAACAACCCAACTGTAAATATTCATTGGCTTAGCATTAATGTAAAGAAATAAAAGCTCAGAGGTTACACCTAGATTTCAAAATGTAAGACAAGAACAAAATTTTGCACTGTCAATTTTTCTTTGATAATTACTAAGTCAAGGATGTAGTCTTTAAGATGGCACTGAGGTAAACTGAGGTATATTCCCCATAAATGTGAAGATTAACTGGAGACAAAAATAGGTATTTCTTATCACTTTGCTTTGAAAGTTACAAATAACATAAAAAGAGACCAGGTAAAATTTCATAATTCCAAAGAGATTTTTTTTTTACAAATGCCATAAGATGAATAAGAACAAATGATTATAGAAAAATAAGGTGAATGAAAATGTCTAGGATTTCTCACATGCAAAAAGTGGAACTAGGCAAAATGGAAATGAAGAGCTGCAGCATAAATAGAAATCCTAACACGAGGAGGCCAAAGATCAAAGGTAGTTGAAGTTAAGACAGAGGAGTACTTAGCACAGAATACAACCTGAGGAAAGTAGACAAAAAGACACTGAAAAGATCTGCATGAGAAATTAGAAACTTGAGCTTATTACCAACCCCAAAATGTTAATAAAAAGTCTAAGAACATGTTTAAAGAAGACATATAACATAGATAGCACCTCCTTTGGCAGCAGAAATGCACAAAAAGTTATGCTTCTGAAATACAGTGGAATACAAGACAAGTTAAATGGAAAACTATATTGTACCATTGAAAAGATGCCAGTAGCTAATTCTCACTGTTTTAAGGTATCGAACATGAACAGAAAATTCCAAAGCAGAAAAGGCACACCAAAGAAGAAAAAATAAGTCTGCTAAGCAAAGTCCCAGTGGAAACAAGCAAAAAAAATTATGAAAATCCTAATAAAATGTGATTTTTAAGAAAAACGAAAAAGGTTGCTTTTTAATAGAATAGAATTTTTAAATATAGTTAAAAGCATCACTTTGGATATTTTTGAAGGGTGCTTGACACAAATCTTATGCATTTCTGAAGAAAAAAAAGGATGAAATTTATTCTCTGATGAAAAAAACAGATCAAATTAATAACAGAAAATGTTGAAACTGTCTTTAAACAGACTCCCATCTCTCTGGAAGTCAGAGGCACTAGCTAGGACTTCTCCAAACGTCCTGTTGCAGTGCTCTGAGAGATCCCATATGACTGCATAGGTTTGGCACTATGAGGCAGCACACTTGAAGTAAATGTTTGTTAAGCATTCGCCATTTCAAACAAGCCAACCAACCAATCTGTATGTGTGATTACTGAAACTGATTTCTAGAAGTGTGGAGTATTTCCTGCAAGGTGTTAATGCTCCAACTATTTTCAGTGAAAACAGTCAATACCAATATCACAAAGAATATAACTGCGAATTAAGGATGAAAAGCACTTGTAGGAGTTACTTTCATTCTTGTGTAATATGAAGAAAGTACTACTGATCATGACTGCAATAACCTGCATTTGTTCAAAATCCTTTGATCATCTATCTGTACCATGGCAGAGAATGGCCTTCAAACATATGTATTCAGGAAGCAGGAAAAACATGGGGGGAAAACCCTCATGAAAACAAACTCACTGTAGACACCTGGCTTTATATGCTTTGCTTTCTAAAGAGATTGTAACAGTAAATATAGGAATAGAATAATAATAACCTAAAGAATAAAGTAATAAATTAATAACAGGTGGATGATACATAAATACATTACGTAGTAACACTGTAAATATAAGTAATGAAAATATAATTTTGCATTTATTCCAAAAGACGACATTAGAAGGAATTTGAGCAAGTAAGAATGAACTGCAAGTGACACCATTCTAACCAGTTCCTAGGCTCTTCATTGATTGCATCATCATAGAGAACCATCACTAAGGCCCATGGACTGTATACCAGATATTTGAAAATTACTGTGAAAAAAATTACTTATGGAACATGAGCAAACAACTTCAAACTTTTCCATCAAAAGACTGTATTCATCTCACAGCTGGCTGTGCAGCAGCTGATCTGCTAAAAGAGCTACACAGAATTAACATTATAATCCCTTCTAGAGGAGATTTGGCATGATTGTTCATGTCTCCCCAACTTTGCAAGACACTGCCCCCAGGAATTACTCCTCTCTATCCAAACATACTTGAGAGGACGGAACATGCATTAGTTCAACAACAGCCATAAATAAGGTAATTGGAAGAGGTTCTTAACATCACTCTGCTTGCTGGCAGCCTGACAAACAAAGATGGGTAATTCTCCAATCCCCTGACAGTCACATGGCAACTACAGCCCTCACTGAGGAAAAGGCACAGATGCAGAAGCATCTACAATGTGAAGCATTTATCTTCACGTTAAGAAAATTAATTTAAAAAAAATCAAATTGTAAATTACCAAAAGAAACCCTCCCTGAGTTATTTTCAGTATCCTCAGACCTTGTGCATCCCAGCATTCTTCCTGCCAATTTGAAGAGTGCTTCCTCTTGCTGTACTACACAGGTGAATCACTCTAGCAGTAGGGTTGGAATAATCCCCTCTTCAAGAGGAAAAAGAAAACAATCTGAAATATACAGATTATGTAAGGGTCCCATCTAGGTGATGTATACATGACAGCCTCTTTCCTGCAGTCTTCTTTGACCTCTCGCTTTCCACAAGCATACTAATTAAACTTAGAAAAAGATGATAGTACTCTCAACAAATATCTATGAAAGCTCTGCAAATTCAAAAATTGCCATTTTAATAAGTTTTTAAGCTCAAATCTTACCTCAAATAATTTGATATACAGAAGTTAGTGTTGAAACCCAAATTGTAAAAGGTCTCTCAAAGAACACTTCAACTTCATCAATAATTTCTAGATTTTTATTTTTCTTGTCAATAGAAGAATGTTCTATGGCAGTGCTATTTTGGGCCCACCACTGATGCACTTCTTGTGTCAAGGTGCTCTCACCTCAGTTTCTCCTCCTGTTTAAAATTACCAAAATGGAACCTAGTTGAGCTCAGTAAAATTTCCCTAAGTGCCAGTAACTAAAACCAGCACAACTGTATTCCAGGAAACTTCTGCTCCCTGAAACAGAGCATAAACCTGAAGAGCCAGTTTGGAACCAAAGTGGACTTCAGACATTCCCAGAAGAGGGAAAGTCCAAAGGACGGATCCAGGTCCAGGCGCCAGCAAAGGTTAATCAGATCGGGTTTTTTTGCCTAACACATTACATTTTGTAAGCTCGTGACCCGAGAGCTGTCCTGTTTCTCATGCAGCAGCTCCATCTGCTGTCCAAAAGCAAACGTGGACTTTGCATTGGGACTACATTTACAGAATAAAAAAGCAAATTGACTAGAATAATTTGAAATATTTCTGGAAAAATTCCAAATGCTTCCTCCGTCAGTCGCAGTCAGTCCTCCTGCTTGAATGGAGTCAACAGCCTTTACCTACCTCTGTAGACAAACCAACCAAAATGAAAACATGAGAAGAAGTAACAATCATGAGAGTCACGAGTCTTCACTCTTACAACTTCAGAACCAGTCTTCTGACAGCAAACTCTGATTCTTTGCCATCTGCTGTTCAAAGGTACCATGTTATCAGGACACACTGGTGAGGTACCCACACTCCCTTCACCCCACGATACACCTGCCCAGGTATTCATGAACTACAAGTCGTTTATGATGATTCTTAGTTACTTACAAGTGTTTTGAGTTGCACAAACACTAATTTAAGTTATTCTGAAGATCAACTCGGTTCTTAAAAGCAAGATTTCTGTTTCTTTTATGCAGTACAGGGCTTTGAGGACTCAAACTTACCACACTTTGCATTCCTTTACCAGGAGCACTATGAAGAGCTCTGTCCACAACAGAACAGCTGTGGCAAGACCATACGGACCCAGAGCTTGTAAATTCGACCACACTTGTTTTGAATCTTGTACAACGTAGTGATTCTTGGTCTGTATTTACAACTGCCCTGGCTCAAAAAAAGCCTGTTAGCTTGGAAGGTGTAACTCAGTTTGGTACGTGCTGTAGCTACTGAACACTTCCAGCAACCCCCTTTTCGGGGCAGCATCATAGGAGCTCTTCAGTGACGAGCCCGGTGACGGCCTTTGCCTCAGCGCTGGCCACGGGCACACGGGCTGAGTGCCCGGGAATCGGGAATCACGGGACACGCTGCGGGCGAGCCTGAGTCACCCCGGTTATTCATTACACTCGGATGGCTGATGGATTGCGTAGGGAAGTCAGGCTATTTTACCTCGATTTGATTAGCTTCCTGCTTCTTCAGATATTAGAGTGCGATCATTTTCATGTTTTTTTCCACCGATACTTTTAAATTACGATGAAGTGCAACAAATCCGTTTTACTGCATAGGCAAGGCCACGGCACCACAGCGCGGATCTCACCGCCCGGAGCCCTCCTGGTGCCCGGGAGGCCCCCAGGAGCAGAAAGCCACAGGCTCCTCCTGGAATATACTGCTGGGGAGGGTTAAAGAAAGAATAGCGTCATACTCCTGTCTCTTGGGGTTTCTCATATGCCTACTCATGATTTTAAAAAATAGTATCATAGACTTGTTTCAGACTATAATTACAGCTTTTAAGGGAATATCTTGTTTTACCGAATCCACGGGGAAAGAGGGGAGAGGGATGTTACTGTGAATTCATGGACGTTTGAAGGAAGAGTTCATCAATACGAGGTTATTGCGGCACATAATAAGATTCCGCCGAACATAAGGATTAATACCGAAAACGCCCGAGTTGGATGACAACAAATATTTTACACTGATCATTGATGAACTTACAGAAAGTCATTCCTCCGTGAGAAACGGGGACGCGGCGCTAAGGCGAGCGGAGCGCCCGCAGCCGTGGGCCCCACCCGGGCCGTGGGCAGGGGCTGCCGCGAGACTCCTTCATGCAACAGCGTATGGGACTAAGCGTGTTCGTACCGGTTAGAGGAAAATAAAACAAAAGTCAAACAAAACAGAAAACCCACCGAACGAAAGCAAGCGAAGAAAAAAGGCCGAAGCATTCGCGGCTAACGCGTGAGGCGCGCGCGAGCTCTATGGGCGGTGCGCGGAGACTCCAACAGGTGGCTCCGTGGCGCAATGGATAGCGCATTGGACTTCNCCCCGCTCCGCAAGCGCAGCCGACACCGCGCAGCGGGGCCCGGCCCTTCCAGGGCAGCCTTCGGAGAGGAACTCACTCGATAAATCGAGTGTGTCTGTCCTGCAGCACTGAGTTACAATGGGCCACCGTGGTATATTCCTGGTTCCTTTCAAGCAACGAAGCAAGCACACAAAATGCATCCCACAAAACTGAAGAACANGAGGGTTGAAGGGATTCAAAGGTTCCGGGTTCGAGTCCCGGCGGAGTCGGGTCTTCTCTTTTTCCTGGTTTTGTTTTTTTTTTTTTNCAAAATGCATCCCACAAAACTGAAGAACTGAACACCTGAATTAACACCATCTTTTGTGACTTACACATACCTACAGACAGGAGATGAAGAGCCATTTTAATAGCAGGAATCAAATTAGGTGGTAAATCAAGACAGGATCAGCAATAAACAAAACTTAATTTTGCACAGAGTGGAATTATAAATTATTATTCCTGAATTATTCAATTTCTGTGGGTTTTTTATAAATTATTTTTAATCCTGCACATGTAACTTCCCAACTGCAATAATGCTTATTTAAAAACAATAAAGGAAAAACTGAAAACGAAACACCATCAGGCACATTAACCATCACTGTTTTGCAGCACAGTAACCCACTCAAAAATGCCACCTACCTATAAAATATAGCTCTCCACAGAAATATCAAACTTCCTCAGAATTTGCAAATAGCAAAAACCTCTCTACGGTAACCTCATAAAATGCAGCTAAATCAGATGACAAAATGTTTCCCCTTGTTCAGTTGCTTCCAATGGATTTCAGTCCAAATACTTTTTCCTTTCCTACTTTTTGTGTTTAAGCTTCACAAAATTTTCCTTAGTTTCTACAGAAAAAAAATTTAAGGCAGAGGCTTTTATATATGTTTTCATGTTGCAAGCAATATTTACATAATCAATACTCTAAAAATGTAAAAGTTAATTACAGACTACAGTCCAAAAGAAAAAAAACTGCTGGTTCAAGGAGCCAGGCATTTTCTACTGGTAAGCACGGGGACAGCTTGATAGTGGCTGTGTAAGATTTTAATGTGAATTCTAGTGGAAAAGTACAAGAATGCAATGCCACAAAACATTTTTATGAAAAAGGGTTTTGAGGAAAATACTGCACAGACACTACAGTATTTCTGAATGCTTTAGAGATTTGGGAGAAAAAAAAGTCAAGGATTAGAGCAAGTACTATAAATTGAACAGATGCTGCTTGTTACAAATGTATGGAGTAATTTTAAAGAAAGAAAGGAATTTTGAAGGCCAGGAGGGATCCAGGAAGGATGAAAAATAATCTGCGTGACTGGACCGTGTGAACTTTTTTCTCATGAGGAAAGTCAAGCATTGCCCATCTCCCAGAGCTCCAGTCTCCATGATTCTAGGTTTTCAAGACCCAACTGTATAAAGCCTGGAACAACCTGGTCTAACTCTGCTTTGAGCAGAAGGCTGGGCAGGACAACCTCTCATGGTCCCTTGCAACTTATGCTACAGCAGGAATCCGAGTTTCAACAAGACTTATCTAAGCAGGTTCCTGTGATAAAGACAGGACTTCTTAAAAATTAAGAGATAAAGAATAGTTTTATCATATGGAAAATAGCAACAATAAGAAGACACCTTCAGTTTTGAAGAGACTAAATCAATTATGGAGAGGTTAAAGACCTCCCCAAAGAAGGAAAAAAAGAACACGTGTGAACAATGAGAGAATGAAAGAAAAAAAGTAGTATTTTACTTCTGTTCATAAACCATGCTTACTAGTGGTACACCAGCAACACCTCAGCCACCATCAACCCAATCCCTATCATCAGCCTTTTGGCTGTAACACTAAGGAAGTGCACTGTGAAATCCCTGGGCTGTACAACCATTAGATAGTCTCTGCCCCAAGGCCAAAAAGAAAATAAATACTAGTAAAACCAGGGGGGGCATAAAGACATGGGAGGAAGTAATTAATACTATCTGTATAAAATATTCCAGTAGTGACATCCACACAGCAATAGGTGCATATGTAAAAAAACCAACACACTACCTCCTGCCCTTTAATCTCAGGGAAATTTCTCATTAGTAATGGTTTAAATCAATAAAGGCAGAATTCCTAATTAACACAAATATATCTGACAGCCATTAAAAGAAAATATTACTTGCAATTGATAGGCAAAGCTTCGCAAATGTTTTTTATGTGTTGTCAGGGAAATCTGACAAGCCTAGGCAACCACAGGGTGAAATCTGATTTTACTTTCTCACCAGCACCTTAAATCTTACATCAATTTCAAATTGCTTTTGTGAAAATTGGTGAAAGGCACTGTATCTAGTGCCTTAACTAACAGAGGCTGAAGCACGAGCTCAGGCCATGGTGAATGGCAAGCTGGCCAACACAACCTGCAAATACTACCCTGCAGCCCTGTGAACAGCCCAGCACATCTCACCTCTTGTTTGCACAGAACATCAGCACTTGCTGGGCAGTGTGGGACAAAACAGAAGATATTAGAAGAATCAAAGAAAGGGAAAGGATATAGAACATAAAACAAATCCCTCAGTAGCTATGCTGCACGTAAAGAAATTTCTGTAACTAGCTACTGAGCAGCCTGAGCAATAAACACCAAGTTGTTGCTTTTTTAAGGTCTTTCAGAGTCATACATTGCTTTTCCAAAGTTGCACTTTAACAACCCAGGATGCAAGAGAATGACAACTACTGTGGTGCCTTGTTTTCTTCTCAATGTTTGGTTTGTCTTTTTTTTTTTGTTTCCATGTCTCAGATGGAGAACAAGACACTATAGTTGTTTTTACTGGCTTCTTTATCATTTACAAGGAATTGAGGTATTAGCATACATATTGTTGTATTAGAATAGCATCTACATGTTAACTGAGACCTGGGGACAGGTGGTTCTACCTGTAGGTGTTTGATACTTCCCCTTGATACTTCACTTTACTTTGCCACTGTTCATTTCCAGGCAGTGAAGACTTTTTAAGGACTCTAGATTCCTGCCTGTTTCTGGTAGTAAAACATTAGGGTCAACTTTGGAATGATATAAAACACCTCAAATGATCAGGGGAAAATTTCTTTCAAGCTTCACTTGGTGGTCAATATATACCATGATGCTCATTTCAGCACAAATAATTAATCCTTAAAAAAACAACTGTTTCTCACATTCTCAGGAGAAAACTTGATGGTTAAACATTGGTCAAGAGTGTAGTTAAGCACTTCTTGCTTAAGATCTGCAACCTTTAAAATCCAGTCAACAGCACTGGTCCTCTGATAATCACTTCTAAACCCTTCTCACCCAATCCACCTAAGCCAATGCAGTGCCAGTTTTATTTCTTCCACTATCCATCTTTTTTGCAACCTAAGGGGAGTTACTAAGTTATACCAATTGTAACAGCAATAAAATAACCAGTGAATTAAAAGCCAACCACACTCCACACCAGTTCTGACAATCACAAAAGGTGATGACTCATCACTAAAGGGGAACGGAGCCCATGACATCTCTGGCTCTCTGCTGGTAGCACAGGCCTTCCAGACTCACTCTATTGGTTTCCCTTCAGGACTGTTCCAGGTCAGCTACAAGACACAATGTGCACACCACATCCTAGATAATGGATGCCAATGTCAAATTATTTTCAAAAAGATCTTTAGACAATTATTGAATGGTAAAAATAAAAGCAATAAATGGCTGTTAAAATTTTACATATAAATATTACTTATTCATATTATTTATCAATACATAATTTGTACCTTAAATTTATTTATAAATGATATATATAATCTATATTATAATATACACAGACATGTACACATGTGTAGGCACTGAATTCCAGGACATTTGCAATCCTATTCTGGTCAGTGTTGAAATAAACCCTTCACAACCAAACTATTTTTCAATACCTTCTATTAGACTGTTGGCCAGCAGCACCTCTGACAAGACATGGAAAAACTTGTCCTGGCACATAACATGTGCCAAGGTGAATTACACATATAACTTTAAACTGAATTACTAATTAATTGATGTAAAGACTGAAGCCTGAGAAGACCAGATTTTGTACTTGGATTTAACAATATGCTTTCATATAAATAT
>WEIV01012676.1:26540-47809 GCA_013390005.1 Calyptomena viridis
AATTGTAACAGCAATAAAATAACCAGTTAATTAAAAGCCAACCACACTCCACACCAGTTCTGACAATCACAAAAGGTGATGACTCATCACTAAAGGGGAACGGAGCCCATGACATCTCTGGCTCTCTGCTGGTAGCACAGGCCTTCCAGACTCACTCTATTGGTTTCCCTTCAGGACTGTTCCAGGTCAGCTACAAGACACAATGTGCACACCACATCCTAGATAATGGATGCCAATGTCAAATTATTTTCAAAAAGATCTTTAGACAATTACTGAATGGTAAAAATTAATAAAAGCAATAAATGGCTGTTAAAATTTTACATATAAATATTACTTATTCATATTATTTATCAATACATAATTTGTACCTTAAATTTATTTATAAATGATATATATAATCTATATTATAATATACACAGACATGTACANTTTTAATTTAGATACCTGATAATGTGATAAAGCTTCCTACCAAATTCTCACTGCAAGAATTTCCCTAAACCTCAATTTTCACATGACCTACAATCTTAAAGAAGGAAAAAACCACCACAACCAAAGCATTCTGTGAAACGTTTTATGACAAATAAGTTGTTCCAGCTTGGTATATTTCTTCAATTCTTAATTGTGAAATTTCTTCTTCTTCCGATTCCTCTTCCCTGCTGCAAAAGCTGCTCTTTCACTCATGATCTCCTGATACTTCTTTTTATTATATCTGAACAAAATAGATAATTTTTAAGCATGGTAAACCAAAGTTCAGGAAAAGATAACATGGAAAGTAGTCTACACACATAATTTGCCAAACTGAGTTCTCTCACGTTTTCTGAATCACATTTCTTTGATTTTATACACTTATGCATAGGTAAAGGGAAATCAACAGTTGGATCAATCATAAATGCATATAAATTTGTTTTGGAAAGAAATTGGATTGAAGAACTATTAATTTTGGTAGGGGATTCTTCATTGCATATGCAATAACATTTTGGACAGCTGAAACACTGCTACTGCTCATAAGGGAAGATTCATGAATACCATAAGCAAATTATACTCACTTTTATACTGCCTTCTCACCAAACTCAAGATAATAAACCTCACTCTACTCAAGACTAGAAACTGACATAAGATGAACATTAAACAATTAACAGGATATACTTACTCAATGAATTGCTAGGGCCCCTAGTACAGATTCTTACATACCAGCACAGACTACAACAACAGACACTGTGCACTGAGCAGTACTGAGGCTTTTAAGTGCAACACTGAAATCTGACAAATATCTGCACTAATGCTAAAGCATGTGGTTAAAGCCCTTAATTAGTCACAACATAAAGTAACTGATCAAATTTCAAATACATTAATTTTTAAAAATACCTTATAGTAAATACCGTCTAAATTATTTGAGCCAGAAAACTAGTTAAGAAATAGCTATGCTAACTTGCCTTCCCAACATTTTATAGTTAATTTACAAATCTGACAAAATTAATGTTATAATCTCAGATCATGCACTACTTCAAAGAAAACATCATTATGTGAAAAGTGCAGATTAACATCATGTAATAACCAATAACAAAATGCATCAACTAAAGGATCTACTCTAAAAACTGTGGTCTATGTAGACATTAATGAATCTTCAAGTTTAAGTTTTCTAGCATAAGTCTGAATCCCACGACAGGTGGCAGACTGACATATTTATAGGATGAAATAATATCAACATTCACAACATTCACAGTCTACTCTTCGCTATAATATCAAATCCTTTCTATCATATAGTATTATTATATGATAGAAATACAGAAATAATATATATAAAATATATTATTAGATAAAATAACTAGTCTTTAAGAGTGGATGCCAATAGCAATAATCCAAGTTGGTCAAAACTCTTCTATTACATAACATACACGTTGTCTTATGTTAAATAACATATCCACTGTCTAATATCCTTAGGCCTTCTAAATGCCAGTGCTATTGAAGTGCTAGAAAATGAAACATTTTTCTTTAAAGTATTAAAACCCACCATACAAGCTGAATAAAACAAAAAAAAGTTTCACAGTTAAAAATACTCCTCTCTTACATGGAATATTAGAATTAAAAAACTATTTTTAAATACCTTCTAAACTCAGAGTCTGCAAGCAGCTCTTCAACAATTGTTCTCTTCCTTTGTTTCTTAGGAATTCGACTATGGTAAAAGTCTATGGGAGAATCAACCACAGTTCCAACCTAAGCACAAAAATGAAAACATTCTTACAAAAATGAAAACATTCAGCAAGATGTTGATTGTTTTGCACCTTTTTTTTTCTAAATCCTCAGTGACAAGTGTAAAGACACCTACAGAGCAGATCAGAATGATAGCTGCTTAACAAAAGTGCAAAATGCCAAAATAATTAAGTCATGTTTTGTATGCAGAGTCACTTTTGGTCTCATTGCACAGTGCAGAGAGGACAGCCTGAACTTTAAGACTGCACAATTTTCAATGCTGGACTGCTGTATTAATGCTTCTACTCATAAATAAAATCAAGTTCCTAACTTTTAAACATTTTAAATATAAGGGAAAGGAAACCATTATGACCACCTTAGCTCTTTGTTTTGTCACTATCATTGTGATGTTTCTGCTAGATAACTATAGAGCAGTTAATTTAACACAAGGGCTTCATCCTGAAATGCATCACATTTTTTCCAACTAGCATGCCAGTCAGGTCTGATAGTTCAGGTTAGTAGTAGAGAGGCATGGAGTACATGTTTCACAACATGCATAGATCTAATTATGTGGAACCCTTCTGTATAACCTTTTCTACCTTCAAAACGTACAACACTTCCCTCATATTTTATAGTGAAGTAGTAGTATTTTGAGAAATGAAAATATTTCCTCATGCATGCTAACTATTCAAAGTTGCTGGAAGCCTATTCCTTTAGCTTCTGCAGTAATTTCTTTCTTTATGCAAACCACTTCAAAGCTGAGAGCTACAGCAGCAGCAATTTTGGCTGATCACAAAAGTAGGTGTCCCCATTCAAATGGTACTAGCTAGTAAGAAAATAAATGCCAATTATTTTTCACACATTTGTTTAAAAAGGCTAATACTTTAAAAAAGCAGTGAAAATCTAGTCCTCAGAGTTCAAAATATAAATTCAATCAGGTATTTGTTTGTTACTATGAGATCAGCCAAAACTAAAAAAAAAAAGCATATGTAATATAAACAGTTGCAAACTTCAGCCAAATAATTAAAATGCTTTAATTATTAAGGTACGATATTAACACAGAGGCTACCTACAAAACAGGCATTCTGAAACAGCTGCTCAAAACTTCAGCAGTACAATGCCACCTTCCACTGCTTCCTTACCTGGAAGTACTTGGGCAGACCTTCTCTATCATTCTTCTTATAAAAATGCTTAGGGTCCAACGAACCTCTCATCTTCAAAACTTTAAGATCATTTTTCAGTTCACTTGTGATTTCTGGGGCTTTCATGCCAAACCAGCCATCCCCTGTTGTTTTCTCTCGCTCTGCCTAGGATGCAATACCAAGAACAATGAATTTGCATTCAGGAACTAGGATGGGATAGAACACGGAACTCTTTCCTACAAAAGATGGATAAAGCATTCAGAATGCAAACACATACCTTTAAAATGTGTATTTTATGACCTTTATTATAAAGAATGTCATCAGCACCACATCAATCACACATTCCTACCATCTGAGCATATTATCTTTCTTCAGTGTCCTGGTGACAGTGAATGGCTTTTCACAGGACAGCTCAAAGTAAACACTAAATTGCAGTTCATCACTCCACTTCCAGTGAGGCCTGTCTATGCACTTAGTTGCAGCACCAGGCTTTCTACCACAGCTTGTTTTGTTATTTGAGGCATCATGAGCTCTTCACTTACCCTGCGTTGTTTCTTTAGCTGGTGAAGTGACTCCCTGAAAGGTGGGACACATTCCTTTTTTTCAAAATCCGGAGTTATAACACTCTTCTGCAAGAGCTGTAAGGATTTTTTTAACATTAGACAGTCACCTCACTGATACAATTTTAGTGCTTAACTGCACTTACAGAACTGACTAAAGGAATCATGAAGAACTTAAGCAAGCATTATAATGCAAGACCTGGAGCTGCTTTGATCCACAACAAAAGCAGCAGGGATCTTCAAAACAGAATCCTGGCCACCTATAAAAAGCAGTTGGCTTGCTCTGGAAGAAGTGAGATAGCCCTCTTTGTTCCAGAGCTTTTGCTATCACGGATATGCCGAAGAAAACAGTCTCAACAAAAGTAACACATTCCCGTTATCTCAAAGGGTGCTTTGGAAATAAAACTGATAATTCCATATTTGGGAGAGTGTAGACCTTTATTTACTGGAATTCAATCTGGATATGGACTAAATGTCTTGTCAAAAGACCTCCAGCTCTTTTGGCAAAACTACAGGTATAATCAACTTTGGTTTATTTTACAAGGTAATGCTGGCATTTGCACTCACTGCTTTTCAGTTTCTTAAGTATCACATATATTTAAACTTATACCAGTAAAACCAAATGTAAATCCACACTTTGGCCAAAAAGAATGGAAGTTCTTGGCAAATCATAAAAAGGATGCTTCTTAAACAAACCAACCAACCTTATTAAATTAACATCTTTGTGTTACTGTAGTCATAGGTAACTGAATAATTGTAAACACATTACCTGATCCTTCTTCTTCTCCTTCAGTTGTTCAGTTACAGTCGATCTAGGCTTCTGCTTTTTTGCTTCAAAACTAATATATAAACCTCCAAGCTTCTTAATATTCAGACCAGGGTCTATGCTGCTAGAAAGATGTAAACTAAAAGAGAAATAGTTGATTACTAGAATATTGTAACACACCTGCAGCTAAACCTTCTACTGCCCTCTGAGAAAGACAAACAGAAAAAATATTTTTCTTATTCTTTCCATTTAGGTTCAGTTCTGCAATGATTTTAAGTCTTGGTATTTAGAATTAGGGTAATTTAGAAGTAGATGGCTTCATGCCATTATATGCAGTGAGACTTTATTATTAAAAACTACCAGTGAAATAATTTCCACAAATCCTTGATATTAACTATGTTGCACTATTAATATACTGGGTAAAGCTGAATTCTTAAATTTGCTTAGCCTTGCCAAAAGAACTCATGACCAGCATCCTTCTATACAATGAGAAGCTTGTTAGCTGAAGAGAAAAAAAACACAAACCCACAAACATGTGGGTGGTAAAAATACTGTCAACTCTGTGAGAAGTATGAAGAAACTAGAACTCTTTGTAGGAATGTTTACATCTTCTCTGTATAACCATACTAGGAACAAAGTTATTAAGTTTGTATAAGAATGTAGTTGGATGGTTGCATCCAGAGGATAGTGGTCAATGGCTCAGAGTCCCAGTGGAGATAAGTGACAAGTGATGTCCCTCAGGGGTCCATATTGAGACCAGCATTATTTAATGTCTTCATTAATGACACAAAGAGATTGAGTGCACCCTCAGCAAATCTGCAGATGACACCAAGCTGAGTGATGTGGTTTACACACTCCAAGGACATGATGCCATCCAGAGAGACCTGGACAAGCTCAGCAAGTTGCCCCATGGGAATCTCATGCGGTTGAACAAGACCAAGTGCAATCATAATAGAGAAATATTTTAATATCTAAAGACCTCCAACAGGTATTTACTGTAGTTTGAATGCTTATTAATACAAGGCTTTTAACAACTTTCTATCAAACTGTGACTGATCTTCTATAATGGCTTCACTTTGAATGCTTGGCTAAGTTTTCTTAAGTTTAACAAAGACTCTTGGCCTACTTGAAGGTTTTTAGAAGATTAAGACTTATTTATCCAACCTAACACAAGTATTACACTTTAAACATATGAAGCATACCAAGGGATTTTAGCAGCAGTTGGACTACAAGAGTCAAGAAGTACCACCCCACCTAAATTATTCTGATTCCATGTTAAGCTGGTTTCACTGGAAGTATCACCATCCACAGCACAGCAAGAACATATAAAATTATATGCAACTGTTGACGATTTAAAAGCATGAATTAGGCAATGTGAAAGGAATTTACTGGACCTTTTGTTATTTACATTTAACTAGAAAAACCTCAAAACACCACAATTAAGAAAACTGTGACCTGAATATACAGTTGAGCTAGCCTGACCAGTTTAGCATTTTGTTTTTTAAACTGAACACATACAAGGCCTCCAGATGCCAAGAAAATTCGGAGTTCTGTTGCTACTACATACAGAACTGAAAAAAAAAAGAAACCAAACCCCTCAATTTATGGACCATATTCATATATTATGTGCAACCCTATTTCTACATCAATATGACTTATGTGATGAGACTACTCCTTCATTTGTTTTGCATCATTTAGCACTTAATGTACATATCCTATACATATGCTTGAATGAAATGCAGATTCTTTAGCTATTCCAAGATACTTACCCATCAGTCTTATTTTTCAATAAATCATCATCTTCATCTTTCTCATCTTCATCTTTCTCATCTTCATCTATCAATTCTTCTTCAGCCTCTTCCAAATCTGATTCTTCACCTTTCTCATTTCCTTCATGCCTACTTTCAGCATCACTGTCTCGGTTTACCTCATCTAGGTAATACTTTTGGCTGGAACTCATGCCAGGCTCAGTATCAATTACAAAAAGACCTTCAACATGCAGCGAACTCTTTTTTAAAGATTCGCTGAGGGAAGGAGTCCTCTCATCTGACTTTTTATCACACAGATTCTCATCAACTCCATCTGCCACATCACTATTTTCAGATTCATCGCTTTCACTGTTGCTCAGAAACAATGCAACAGAATCATTACCACTGTTTGATCTGTCACTGCTGTGAGATATCTCATATCCCTTTGCCTGGTCTTCATCACTGTCTGCACCAATTTCAAGCATCCTGCTTTTTTCAGTGCTATCAGTTCTCTGTGCAACTGCCATGTCCTTTGGTGGGGTACTCGCTGCACTAGCTCTCTTACTCTTTCTTAATTTATCAGCACAGGTGACAGACTGCTGTACATCTACCTCAGCATCTGCTCTTTGGCATTCTGGAATTTTTTTACTTTCTTTTGGTATTATTTGCCCTTGAGATTCTAGAAATTGTTTGGGACTTCTACAGTCAGTCAAAGAAATAGTTATATGTTCTAATTTCCCTTCCCTCTCAAGTATTTTACTGTGATCTTCTTGTCTTTGGCCATATGCTGCTTCTGAATGGTCTGTCTCAATGGGCTGTGTGGGGGTTTTTATTGTTTTTTTCACAGGTGATTTAGTGTCACTTGGTTTCATTTTTGTAAGATTGCTGGGTGTCGCATCATTTAAAACCTCTTCTTTCACATCTTCACTCCAGCTTGTATTAGCAGATTTGGAAGAACATTTGCTTTTAGGTGACTGGGGTTCTTTATTGCCCTCAATGATAGTGGAAGCATCTTCTGTGTCAGAGACAAGTTCTATAGGTCTAGGCTCTGATCTAATGGTGTCTTCAATTAAACTCTTATCTTCTGAAATAATTCTGTTTTTTTTCTCAGTCTGCTTAGTATTTTCTACTTGTGATTTCATTTGCATGCTCCTAGTAATTCGTTTGGTAGTGATGGATGGTTCTATATGAGAAATTAGGCAACATGATTCTGCATCAGAAGTATCTTCACTCTGGGCTTCAAAAACTGTACCTGGCTGCAATTTCTTTTTGCTTTGCCTTCTTCTTACAGTTCTGGTAACATTAGGCATCTGGACATCAGAAACAGCAGAGGAACAAGACTCAGCTTCAGAGGTATCATCTTCATCCAGAATTCTGCTTAACTTATTTAGAAAAGCTGTACTATCATGTCTTTTTTTGTCAGCAGAATCTGGCTGATACGGAATTACAATTTGTCTTCTTCGTGTTACTCTTACAAACAAAGGTGTCTGGAGACCAGACACAGAAGAGCAGTTTGATTCTGCTTCTGACACATCCCCATCAACTTGTGGTTCAGCAACTGATTGTGCTGAATGAACAGTTGGATTCTCATTCCTAATCTGCATCTCTGAGCTATCACTGACATTTGACTTTGTTTCTGCATGTTCCAACTCTTCAAACTGAGATTCCTGAATCCCCTCTGGATTATGAACTGATTTAGTTGTTCTTCTAGTCATGCTCCTAGTCACAGGAGTATTAATTTTAGCAGATCCCACCTAGAAATGGAGTAAAAAAACCACAAACAGTACACTATTGACACATAAGATAAACCTATAAAAAGGATGCTATAAAAATCGCTAAAAATATTTTTTAAAAAAATCTACTCAAACTGACAACATATTACATATCTCTGTGTAGCCTTACCTATGTAAAAGAAGTGTGAACAAAGCATTCCTTACTTATCTGTCTACTGTCTTTTGGTCAAGGCAAAAGAAACACACGCATCCTTTTAGAAAAATAAACAAGTATCTTCTTCTAATACTAAAAAGTCCTGGCAAGCTGTCATGGGAAACAAATCCAGAGCAATGTTCAGAAATATTCCACTATTTGCTCACTATAAAACATTGAAGACTACGATCAGAATGCGTCCCAAAATGGTTTCCAAAACCAATTTTAGCATGTTTAAGAACAAGCTGGCCTCACAGCAACGGCGACACTAGTTATAATCTGATAAAAATTACTTTAAGTAACACAGAGATGCTAAAACACCTGTAATGCAAAGGAAAAAAAGCATACCTCTACCTCGCAACGCTAAACGGCTCAAGGGCCTGCGGCGGCTGCCCCCTCCCGCAGGGCGGCCGCGGCCCGGGCNACCATGTTGCCGCCGCGCCGCGCCCGCCCCTTCCCTCCTTCCTTCCCTCCCTCCTTCCTTCCTTCCTTCCCGCAGCCCGCCCTTCCGGGCCCCTCCCGCCCGCCCCGCCGCAGGAAGGCGGTGCCGGGCCGGGAGAAGGGCGTGCGTGCAACCGAGTGATGGGATGGTGGCGTGTAGGGCACTTGAAGTGAAAAATACTGCTTGTGACTGTAAAATGCTGTTACCAGGATGAGAATGTTACTGAGTTGAGAAGCACAAATTAAAAGCCTACAAGAATTTTAAAATTTTAGTCGAACTTTCAGGTTTCTCATGAAATCCCATCTCTCCCACCTTGATGCAAAACAGAAGGACATAATGTTGCGCTATTGGTGACTCTAGAAATATCTTTTCTTAAAAGGTATTTTTCTACAGCAAGCAAACTGTTAACAGTTTGGAAATAAATCATTATACCATCAGAGCAGCCTTTCCGTTGTTTTCAAACAATTTTTGTTTATAAAACTGAACACACAAGTCTAATGAGATACCGAATGTCATCAGTCAAATACAGACAGAACCTACATGTAGTGGTTAATCAGCAGCAGCACACAACTCACAGCTGGTAGGGAAGTTTAATATTAAACTCATTTAATTTTGAGCTCCGTTACACACTGGCCCAATGTTAAAAAAAACATTACATTTTGATCGGGAGAAAAAAACACAAACCTTTATTAATGCATTACTAGTTCCAATTCCCCATCTCTCTCATTTATCAAAAGAACTGAGGAAGAAAAGAAAATTTCCCACTATTTGCCGCTTACAAATAAGATATTTGAGGACTCAAAAGGTATCGTGAAAAACCTTCATCTTTCAACTTAGTGGAATGGACTATAGGAAGGTGACACTCTAGACACTACCTACAGGCCTTCAAATTCCATTAGCTGCCTATTTGACAGAATTTGAAAGATGTTGGTGACAATTCATTCCCTTACAGTCCAAATCTCAAAATATGTACAACTAAGTTAAAGAGTACTACTAGTAGGAGGTCGTGCCCCTGCCGGAAATGAAAATAAAATTTATTACCTTAGACACTCAGTATCAAAGTTCCTGCTGAACTACAAGCTGAAGTTTTGCTCTCTCTTGTGTTTTAATGGCCAAGGAAAGGAAAAGGCCTTCTTGATAGAAAGACTGTGTTAACCCCAAAGCCTTGCTTTAGCTGCAGCAATCTCTCTGAGATTCAAAAGCCAGTGTGCTAAGCTACTGCCAATCAGAAAGATACCTAACTTCAAGCTAACCCCTGCTTCACCATTTCTGAATGGCACTCAAGCAACAAAGTTCCCTAGGCAACTGCAAAAGGAGTAATTGATTTTACACAATCCTATAATGAACAGCACCAACATTTACTGTCTATTCTACTTGGCCAATTGATTGCGTAGGTCACAAGTATAAAAAAACAAGCCACAGTTGAGAAGGAGACAGGCACAATTCAGTTTTTGATTAACAGGTTTCTTCATCACTTTTTTTCAAATCTTATTTTAAACATTCACAAATAATACATATTCTATTTCAAACAGTAAAAATGTCATCACACTTGTGTGAACATTAAACAAAGCATATTGAGGCACAAAGAAGCCAGAAGGAATTCAAGTAACAGTCAGAAAGTAATTTGGAAGATGCATTTTTTTCTAAATTGTAGAGATCTTTTACATGCTATTAAAAATAAACCAATTTTCCCATTCCCATAAATTAAACAGCTGACTTGCCTATATATACATATCAAGCAATGAGATACCAGCTTCATTTTTTGGGGTAGTTTTTCATAAAAGATGACAATTTTCTATAAAAACTAGTCCTTGAACACTTGAAATCTATGTAGCTACCAGATAAGTATTATTTAAGAGAAATGTGTATTTAAAAAACAAAAAATATATGTTTCTCTATACTACCTAATGGCAGCTAAAATATAATTTTTACAGTGAACCAGTCATATAAAGAAAAATATTTTAAACTGTTACTCTATAGATAACTTTAATAAAAAAAATCATTTCATATTTTAAATTAACTGGTCAGTAGCTTAAGAGAGAAAAATAGTGTTAGAGCAATGTAGACACTCTTGCTGACATCACACTGAATAATGACAACTTTTGGTAATTTGTTACAAACGCTGTAAAAGTGTTTCTATGAAAAATGCAATGTTCCCTCATCCCAAAGAAATTTAAGCAGTTAGCCATTAAAAAAAACCCTGTTTTAAGATGCATTTCTTTTAGCTTGCATGATATAGCCTTTGGACTTGATAATTCCTCTGCTTTTAACAATGACTGAATACCGCAGAAGCCATAAAGGAATCCACTCGTTTGCTTTCACGTTCGGGATGCTTTCCTGAAGAACTTCTTGGAAACTTGCTTCACAAAGTAATTCTGAAGTTAGAAAGGGACATTTGTGCTTAAAATAATGTCATGTAAACACCTGCAAAAAGCAACACTTACTAAGAGAAGCCTTTACAGATCTTAAGTGGTGCCACGTACTCCCCAGATCCACTCTTTTAGAATGCATGTAGGGTAAAAGCAGCTGAATATCACAGAAAAAATTTTCAGGACACATTTTTTGCAACACTTTTTGTATTTCCCACAAAATTAATTAACTGAGGTTTCAACAATATGAAATGGAGTTGAAGAGGACAGCCATTAGCAGGAGAAAACGAAAATTAAATTTGAGAAGCTAGCTAGACAAACTAGAGGTGAATTAAGCATAAGGCTGAAATCAGCCAAGCACTGAGCATTCAGAGTTATGTCTGCAGTGACTGGAAGCTCAACATTTATAGCATCTCCCATAACTGGGCTCATAATAGCTACAAGCCCAGAAAGCATTGAGGAAAATGGGCTTAAATGCCAGAAAGCAGAAAAGGAAGTAAAGTACAAATACTCCTAGTTTCCTCTGGAAAACATGTCAAGTGAACAATCTCTTTGGTGAGGGGTGCTCCCAAAAGATAGTCTCAATACCCTTCAGCTGACCATTACAGAAAAGTGAAGCTTAGCAAACAACGCATAAAGGAATCACTACTTGTGCTGTTTTCTACAAAATCCTCTTCTCCTTCCTTTCATGACTTTTGATAGAGAGTATTTATTAAATTGCGAGTTGCATTTTGGACTTCACAGGACACGAACATTGTCAGATTGAATGGAAATTCATCTTGCATGCTGCCAGAGCAGTGTTAAATCATGCTCAGGCACTGATGAAATTCCTTAGCTGTAACAGTGGCACTATGAAGCACACACTTCATAAGTAGTGCTTCATATACTTTTTTCTTTGGGGCTGAATGGAAAGAAAGGAGAAGTAACGAAAAGTATGATCATCATGAACAGTTGGTCATAATGAAGAATGCAGGGAAGGAATTAACTAAATATTGTTTAAGACATTTCATTATCCCAGCAAGATACTTAAGGTGTCCTCATAGTGAAGAAGAATAGATGATGTTTGAGAGAAACTAATATAATATCCCAGAATATTCTAGGGAGCTGGTAACTCGAGTTCTACAGCCCAAAAGAAAACCTTGGGCTTGAATTTCTTCAATCATTTAGCAAATGAATCACTGCATAAAACACATGAAGAATTTACAACAACTCTTTTTTGCAATAATGTTATTTTAAGAAGTCAAGACTTTGAAAGAATCTTACTTAAAGCATAGTAATTTTTCAAATCTTGTATTACCAAACTACTTAAAAAAAAATCAACTGACCATCAACACTTCTATGTAATCTATTTCACAGACAAGTCCTTTGTCATTTACTGGCCTTTAGCAATACAACTGTCATTTCATTCTATGTTTTGTAGAAATATGCAATTTCTTCAGCATATGCAGTGCAAATTTCTCAGTACGTTGTTTTTCTATTTACTTTGTTTTCTTTAATTAAAACTATTTCAAGAAGCCATCCCAGGTCAAAACACTGCCTTCTCTCCCCTCTTCCTTGAAGCAATAGCAAGAACTTAATAGAAATATTTTATAAAGGAGAAACTTTTAAAATCCTTGGCTCAGGATTCAAATGCAACAAACTCTGATATTCACGGAAAAATTATTCCCAATTCTAAATGCATTTATTCAATATAAAAGTCTTCTTTTAACTTAGCTGGCAAAGTCTTACCTTTTGGGTCATTGTGAGTTAACAGTTGTATGTCAAATTCTTTTGCAAATGCTGTGAGATCAGGTGGCATCACACAACAGGAAGCTAGGTTCACCTGATTACTGCTTGGTTTCACCTGAAGGTAACAAAATACTTTTATAAGAAAAAAGTGCTAAGGGACTTACTTTGGTTGTTTCCCCCGTGCCCTTTATTACAACAGAATTTTTGCTTTGAACTATTTGCCTTTGACCATTGTTTTGAAGTCTGAGCAAGGCTAATTAATTATGCATGATTAATTAATGTAGGCAACTCCAACATCTGCAATTCCCTGCAGCATAGAGCCCAAAACAAGAGTTGGATCTAACTGCAGGTGCTGCCATGGCAATATGAGTGCTAACCTACCCCAGTCTGGCTTCTTGTTTGCTTGCTCCCTAAACAGCAGCACTTTTTTCCCCCCTCTCTAATAAAAACATTATAGGGATGTTAGTTTGAAAAATACTTCAAATAAAAAAATCCAAATAAGTTTTTGTTAAGGATATATTAATTTGCAGTCTTCCATGCCTTTAGGTAAGTGACTAAATCAGACTAAATTAAAAGGGACATTCTTCCACTGACTTTTTCTGCTCATCACAAATTGCATTCACAATCACCATACAGGAGGTCATTAAACCCTGCAATTACCCTTCTCTCAGTGCATGTAAAACAACAAGGAACAACAAGATCAGGACTCTCAGCAGGACCTCTTACACAAATACATTATGTTCACATACTGCAAAAAATGTTCTAAGGGCTTCCACGAGCATGGGCACACTAGTACTGTCCTCCATCACAAACGCTGGAGGCAATGCGAGCACTGCACTCAGCCCTGAGGGCCTCAGCGTGAGAAGGGCGGGGACCTGGTGTAGAGAGTCCAGAGGAGGGTCACAGGGACGTCACAGGGCTGGATCACCTCTCCTATGGAAACAGGCTGAGAGTTGGGGCAGTTCAGCCTGGACAAGAGAAGGCTCTGGAGAGACCTTAGAGCCCCTTCCAGTACCTAAAAGGGCTCCAAGAGAGCTGGAGAGGGACTTTTCACAAGGCTGTGTGGTAATAGGATAAGGGGAAATGGCTTTACACTGAAAGAGGGCAGGTTTAGATTAAATATTAGGAAGGAATTCTTTACTGTGAGGGTAGTGAGACACTGGAACAAGTTGCCCAGAAAAGTGGTGGCTGCCCCATCCCTTGAAGTGTTCAAGGTCACATTGAATGGGGCTTTGAGCAACCTGGTCTAGTGGAAGGTGTCCCTGCCCATGACAAGGGGGTTTGGAACAAGGTGATCTTTCAACCCATTCTGTGATTCTGTGAATTGGTCTTATTGAACCAGTATTGTGTAACTTCACTCAGTCTTTACATTTAAGCTTAAGCATTTTTCCTAGGGGAAATCCCTCTACTTATAAACACAGTTTAAAATGAAAACAGCTGTGTTTTCAGAGTCACTGGAATAAATCTGAAGGTTTAAGTACTGTTTATACTCCTTTCTAAATATCAAAGCATTAAAAACTCAAACCTTCAGGACTTCAAAGAACCTGCTACTGAACAGACCTGTGGTTTCCAGCTGATGCTGGTCAGTACATAAGAACACTGAACAAGAAGTCACCACACTTTGAGCCTCCCCCACATTGAACAACATTGTGACCATCCATAAAATGCTGAAAATAACAGGGCTAATTAGTACGTTGTAAATAAACCTATTTATAACAGAAGTTTATTACAATGTGGCAGCCAACAAAACAAGCAAGAAATGTCCTCAGAAATGCTACAAGGAGGAAGTTTGTTCTCACCTGTGCCCACAGATACAGCTGCTCTAACAGTGTTTTATCTAGGTCAGAGGTACCTATGGCAACAATCTTTTTGTTTTGAACTAGATTTTCAAGTTCTTGCCAATAGGGCTGCAAATATTCCAAGGAGAGGTTAGTTCCATCTTCAATGGGAGGTGGGGCAATAATGACAGAGTCTAACTGAGCAACTCCGAGGGCAGAGCACGCTGAGGAAAAAGAACACAGACACTGCAAAATCTTTTGTGAAACACGAACAAAACCACCATGATTCTTCAAATTCAGCAAAACCCACACCTCCTGCTTCACTCCACCAGCCTCCCATTCGCCATTTGAAACTCTGAGTGTATCAGCAGTCAAGAACAGTAACACCACCTTTTTAGCAAAGAATCAAACATTCAGATAAAGACCAAGTTTCAACTGTAGGTCTTGGGGAAAAAAAGGAAAAAAACCCAAAAAACCAAAACCAACAGAAAATGAACAAAAGCATGAAGCTTTTTTCTCCTTTTCAATGTTAAAACTGTATTTTTCTCCGTAGGCAGTGGTGACATACAGTTCTCTATTCCTTCACTCTCAATTTCTTCTAAAATTTGTAACTTTCACTCTGAACTCAAGTATAGGGCATAGGTTAGGAAAACTACTTAATACACATGAGAGGTTAGACTAAAAGCACACCAAATATGGAGATTTAATTTGACAGAGAGAAGTGGAAGTCTTGAGTATCACTGAACTGGAGGAAAAATGCAAGTCATGAGGCCTCTCCAGCACAGCAAAAGCTCTAGAACTAAGCAGCTAAAGAAAATATTTTCTTCTAGAGGAGGACTCTATTAACGTACGTTTAACAAACAGTACTACAACTTACAATAAGGAGGCTATTAACTGGGTGTAAATAGAAAAGAATTATATTTGACCCTTTATTTTTTGGTCACCCCTTATATGCCCAACAATTTGCCAAAGTGCTGAAGTTCAGTGCTGCTCACAATACTGCTACGTTAGGCCAACATAACTTTATATATCAGTACAGACATTATATGGTATTTTCAATAAAACTTAACTATTTCATCAGCTACTTGCAGCATTATTTGATTTCATAAATAATCTCTGAAATACTGCACAGTTAGTAGCAAAGTTTATCATGTTAAAAACAATTGGTAAATAACAAGAACTGGCAAGAACTACTGTATCACTACTACTAAAACATCACAAGCTATTCACTTTTTAATGAGTTTTATGTGAAAGACCAAAAACTTGCTCCTGCTTGGAGCAAAGAATCAGATTTGAGTTTGTGGACACAAGGTCACAGTGATCCACATTTAGTAAGTTTACTGACTGACCTAACGTGCAAACAGACTTGATTACCCAAGTCTAGTAACTTGTGATAGTGACTAACTACACCTCTTAGAAATAAAATTGGAACCTTTCCCATTTAAGTTCTAAAGTAAAAAAGAAATCCTAAAATTTTGAGTTTCACACTTACCCAGGTCAACTGCATCACTGATTGATGAAGAGTTGGATCCAACGATGAAAAGCTTTGCTATTTTCAAAGAAACTGGAATCAATAACTAAACAAGCCAAGTATTATTAATATATAACCATTTACTTTTGCTATATACACTATTAATAGTTCTTTGGTAAAAGGTTTTTAGAATATACACCAATTACTTAAAAAATTGGAAAGAACCAACTTTCTGAAAGGTGACTGCCCAATAAAAATGCTGTTCTCTTAAATGTCAATGTTGTTGTGCAGTCTCAGAAGAAGAAATCATCCAGTTAGATGATCTAAGGCTATAAAGCATCAAGACACTAAGCAATAACCAGAACAATCTATACCAAAACCCCAAATGTAATAGTACAAACAGACTTCTTCACAACTTACTGAGACTCAAAATGTACTAGTGTTAGTTTGGACTGCCTCCTTCAAGTGCACCATATTCAACCTAGAAAAATTATGCAAATAAATGTGCTTCCAGTGCTATTTCTTAATTCCAGTATTATCTGTAATATTTTGCTTCAAAAAAGCCAAAGACTCATAAAATACATTTAAAATATCTTGAGGTGACATAAGCTAAACTAGACAAATGCCAAGCTGCTTTAAAACCTGAAATACTAATTCAAGTCTTTCTTAGCCAATGTCTAGATTACTCAAAGCACATCATTGTGCACTGCTGTCATTTGCCTTTGTCATTACAGAACACAGCAAAAAAATATACATACATGAATATCCAATTAATGACTACATAAGAAACCTTTTTACCCCACTGATTTTTGACTATGTTCTTACCTGATACTTTCAACTCATCCCTTTCTTCCGGATTTATTTTTTCTAAAGCTTGAGCTACAGTACATTCCAGAACCTCTAGTGTTTCCTGTAGTAAATACATGACACTTAGGAGCAATTTATCAAGACAAGACAGTAAGTTCCTAAGAATGTTTTTAGCTAATTATAAAAGAAAAAAAAAAGCACCTTCCAGCAGTCAGAAACAAAAGTAGTAGAAAAACACAATGACAGAAAGAAATCCAAGGCTTCTTGATCTCTGAGAAGTCAGAAAAATGAAGCTATATGGAAGGCTTCACATGCCTCTAATATAAAAAATACAAATTACTGATAAGTAGTATTGGAATAAAATTGAATAGTTCTTGTTGTAGACTGCTGTGCCAATTCAATCTACCTTGTTTTAAAAAAAGCCTTGTGACCAGCTGAAAAAAACTTCATCAGAATTAGGGTCTTTGAGTGTCAGATGGGAACATCTTTGCATAAAAGTATTTTGTAATTTCAATGAAGCATATAAAGAACCTACAGTGAAAATGCTGTAAAATACAGATTTGAGACAGTAATTTTGAAACTAGAAACTAGTAAAGTTTCAGACTTTTCATCCTCTGAATTCATTTAGGACAAGACTGACTGACATTTCATGTCAGTTGGTACAATGTACCTTTTTAAATTCTTTACCTGCACGAGACTTTGTATTATATGCACACACACATATATACACACAGCCCCCCACTCTGCCCCAACCAAAAACCTGGGTAATTTTTGCTGGCCTACCAAAACATTCTCAATGAGCCTTTGAGTTATTCCATCCATCCAGCATTTTAAAAAATTTAACTTTTTAAAAATTATTTGGTATCAGTATAATTCAAGACAGAATTTGGAATTACACAGTTAACATGTTTTGACATAAAACCTAGCTTACATTAAATAATTTACTTTAATAGATCACTATGTCTTACAGAGACAAGTGTTTATGTTCTTTTCTTGAGCAATCATTAGTTCTTCCGCAAATCATTCAGCAATAACTGCCTCACACACTCCAGTCTGGAATGCAGCAACCTGCAGCTGATGCCACCATCACACAACAACTGGTAACAAAACTCAAAGAAACAATCGGGAAAGTTTTTCAGGTTTCTTTTTGTTGTTTTGGTTTTTGGGTGCCTTTTCTTTTCCTGAAACATGCTAGTACCTCATGGAGTAAATAATGTATTTAGTGGGAACCTATTACTGTTTTGCTGAATTTCAGAAGCAAAAGCAAAAAAGCAGACAAGAAAACCAAGATCTTAATGTCAGATGCCCATATCTGTGGCTTTAAGACTTACGTGGAAGTCTTTAGTTCTTAAGGGAAAAATTGTCACTTCTGCATCTTCAGAAGTATTTCTGAAACAACACATGCTACTGTTCCCCTCCAAATGGGATGGTCTTGAGCTCCATATGATCTCCATATTTTAGAGAATTCTCCACTGAGTTTTAATAAGCATGTTGGCAAACTTCTAAGGTATACAATTTTTTTTTCATTAATTGTTCCTACAATTAATTTAAAATCTGACAGACCAGGGCTGTTATTTTATAAGAACCGTCTCATCTGCCGCCAAAATGATTCTTTCTTTAGTTTGGTATTTTTTAACCTCTCCAAATTTACTAAATATTAAGAAGAAAAAAAAAAAAAGAGGAGTTAAGAAATGTTCCTTTAGGGTATCTGGAGCTGCAGATGCTTTTACAGAAATTGAATAGATTGATTTGTATTTTAGAAGTGTAACCGAGTTCCTATTTCTCTGATTTCACATGTAACACGAATAAGATGCACAACATGTCTCCTACCTGATTTAGGTCTTGGCCAATCTTTGAGCTCCACTCAGTCAGTGTTTTCTGAATGCAGTCCCGCACCTACAAAAGATTTTTCATATTAAAGCACAGGTTAGTTAGAGCTGCACAGAAATACCAGGTTCACAGACATGTAGGACAGAATGAGCATGTGACTAATAACATCATTCCCCAGAAGATTCTTCCTTCATATCTAAAACTTGTTCAAACTAGTTTACTTCCATATTTCCCTCTCTTCTTTCACAGAGTCAGAAGTAATACAAGTACTGTACTTCATCTGTTTCTCAGACCAATGCCATTTTTAAAGGAAAGAACAACACTAAGCAAGCAAGAACTAGGGCGTGGGGTGGTTTGGGGTTTTTTGGTTTTGTTATTTTTTGTGCAGAGATTCTTAAGTTACAAAGTAGTCAGGTAAGAGCATATGTTCTGTAACATTACAGAAATGCAACTTTACAATCAATCACTAAATATTCATTATATTAATTACTTCTCTTTTCCAGATGCATCCAGCTTCTCATTCACTGCCTACCTACTCCAAACCACTCAGGCTTTCAAGTCCTTCATTATTGTAGGTGGAACTTTCAGATCCTACCCCACACTTGCACTTTTCCTGCATCCACAGATGCAAAATAAACTTGAATGAGATTCTGAATGGATTTTCTTGAACATAGCAGGACATAACTACTGAATCTAAACCAGCTGATTAAATGCATACTGTACCAGTGCTGCAGCTGTACCAATGCTCCAGCTTCCCTCTCCTCCATCCCGGGAGTTAAGTACAGGTACTGCCGGACTGCCCTCTGCCACAAGTAGGAGCACTTTCCCCGAGCTGCTGCTTTACTTCACTTTTAACAGTATATTTTATAACTATGTGCATACCTGCTTTATTTCATGTACCACTAAATAGCAGTTTCCTATGACACCTAACATTAATTCAGAGAGCTTGTAACACCACATGCAAACTAGAAGTCAACACTCCACCCCGATATCACAAAGACACCATACAGTAATCATACTTTGTGAGCACAAATTCTAGACCTTCTTTCCCAGTACCTGCGTCAAAAGGCTAGAGCTGAGCCCTCCCGGTAAATACCTAAGCACAATAATTCTTTCATAAAATAACTATCCTATTTTGATGCAATTTATAACGTTATCGTTTCCTTTCTGAGGGCAAGTGAGACAGTGGTAAATATATATACCTTATATATTGCTGCTTTGCAACTGTCAACAATTCATATTTCTACTGCAGTTATGTTTCTGACTCCAAAGCACACCACTTCCCTGCCCTCAAGCCATGTGGAAAACAAAGTGTATTTGACTGCTTTGACCAGCTTTTCCAAACACAGCTGCATCCCCAAACTCCTAACACTGGGTTCAGAGTTTGCAAAATTTGAGGTTACATTCTGCTTCTGAGAACTCTATGTACACTAACTACACCAAATAGAAGAGTTAAAAGCTAAATTATTTATACTTGCCTTTGGAAATCCAACAACTCTGGAAAGTAGGTAGATTTATCTGTAAACAAATAAATTTAAATACCCTAACCGACTAGTTATGCACATGGCTACTCTTTATTTGAGAGCCCTCCAGAACAAGGTGCCCATAACGTTACAGCTACATCCTTGCTACAGAATCTAGTCCTATTTCTCAACGATCACAGAACGTTTAATAAGCAACCAGGCCAAAAAAGAAAGTTATTACCACATGACAAGTGAGAGTATGATGAATTCTTCCTTTTTGTTACATCATCCTTCCAGACGCCTTTCTTACCATTGGTGCATAATTACTGTGCAATCAACCAGCTTCTAGTTTATCAACAGTGTCTCTAGACAGAAGTAACCAGCCAAATCCATAGTTTTTCTAATTATTAAGTGGCCATTCCGAGCTTACTGTGTCATGATGAGACAGCAAATACGGTGGGTTTGAAGTTCATGGCTGTAGGATCTCCAGACATTTTATGAGAACTGTTCTAAGTGCGGACACGTACTGTTAAAGGTAGTACTTTCAAAGTGTTAATTAAAAAGTTTTTTTCAACTTTATAACAAAGAATGACAGCTATATTCTTCAAAGAAGACAGCGATGACTACTTTTCCCAAGACCTGTCACTACCAAGAAATTATGTTGACTTCAGTTTAGAAAAGATAATTTTCACCATCCGTAATGCAAGCTCATATCAATTAATATTTTCACCTTGCTAAAGAAATACCAGAAGTATCCTTTGCCATTACAGACAGCACTTGTAGGGATTTTGACCCCTCATTCCTGAGATCAGAAGCCCGGGCTGGCTCCTTCCCAGGGCAAAGTGCTTCCGGGGATACGGGGGCCGACTTCCCAGCAAGGCAGAACACACCAAATACACGAAAACAAACAAAACACAGCTTTGCCTTTCCCATCTCCCACCTCGCGAGCGCCGGCGGCGGGCGCGGAGCGAGAGCGGCACCGCCGAGCGGATCGTTCGGGCGGCCAGAGCCTCTCCCCGCCGTGCCCTGCCAGGATAGCGAGTCCCGCT
>WEIV01012677.1:0-12192 GCA_013390005.1 Calyptomena viridis
CTAAAGAACTCTGGTTAGATTCTGTCTCCTATAAAAGGAGACACGAGTTCAGTTTACACAACCACCATTTCCTGTGCCATTATGGGGTTCATCTATAAGTGAATCTCTAAGAAACCACATCCTGCAAAGCAAGGTGTACAAGCTGCAGTGGGGCAGATCAAGGACAACTGTGTCTTTTCTATTTGTATGAAAACTAAGTGAGAAAGTCCACTAGAGGTAGCACATTACACCAGTTTAGCAAATGACACAACTAAAAGGAGGCTCAAAAGGCAAGTCAAATCTGGCGAAATACCCTGTCAGCGTAGTACCACCAAAAGTACAAAGCCTTGGCAAAAAAAAATGGTGTAAGGATTTTCTTATACAGTTCTTTTCACATAATGACCTTCCTCTTAATGTAAGTTGCACTGTGTTGACCACGTTCAGATTTTGCATGAGCTTGTAAATTAAACAATCCTATGTGAATGCAGTACAGGACACAAACCACCTGGGAAGGGTAGGCATTGCAAGCACACACCACTCTGCCACAGTTGACCACTCAGCTGTATTGACACACTGAGCATGTTAGACCACAGTTAGACCACTCAAACTGAGCATGCTGAAAGACACATATCTATACTATACTTATCTATATTAATAGGAAAATGTGATACTTCTATGATCTTTAGACTCAAAAGAATACTTTGTATTCTGAAGCTTCTATTTGTACCAGCATTATTTTCCAGCATCATCTACAGAGGGCAGTTATCTGCATAAGAATCAGGTACATTAGGGAAACAAAGCCCACACTGCAGAACATTCCTTATTTACTCAAACATGCACTGCATCTCTAGTTGTTTGTAGACACAGGTATCCTCCTAGTGCATCCCAAGCAAAGGAAAAGTAGCAGGCATCAAAAGCAGCTTCAAAACTGATATATGATGTACTGTAACAAAAATCTTCCTGATTGCATCTAAGTGGGCAAGCATTGCAAATTATGTGAAGCAACAACCTCACTCCTGTTATCAACATTCTGAGCTATTTATACTTACACTGATTGTTATCCTGTACTCCTTGCCAAGAAGCGTTTTGAGAGCCCTTTAGCCACCATTCCTCATCTCTTCAAGAGCTAAGTCAGATCCTGAATATATATAAACAGCCCCTTTGCACTTGAAAGAGAAATCAGTCATCTGTATATGATCTGTGTTAAGGAAAAATTTATTTTTTACCTCTGACAATGTGTGTATGGTTGTTAAGCTACCTTGATTGTCAAGAGAAATTTGTTTTCTCTGTAGGTTTCTAAAGCTTAAAATGTCACCAGTTTTACCCATTCCCAACCTTTTTACCTTCCTTTTTCAACTGATTAACAAATGAATTTGACTCTCTGTAGGGCTGGGAGGAAAAAAAACAAACCCAGATTCCTGAAAAATAAAAGTCTGGCACAATCCCATACTAACAGTCCATTTATCTTGTCTTCCCCATAAAGATAGTTTGCAGATTCTGGCAAAGATCCCATTTCTAGTAATAAAAGTCCCCAAGGACTTCTGGTCCCTAAGACCTTCTCTTCCTGGATCCTGACCATATTACTGTGATTAAACTGTCTATTACAGAAAGGATTTTTATTATTTGTATCTATTATTGCAAGAGCAAAAGAGCACAGAAAATATTTGTATATTAAAGGCTAGATAAAATTGTCGCTGATGCATCTGAAGTGACTTTGCAAGCTGTAGTGTAAGTTCAAAGGCATTTTTCTTCTCTATGTGCTGCTTTGTTACTCCGATCTGAGAAGGGTATGTACTATGTGCAGTACAGGCTTTGCTTGCCCAGCAAAGTAATGGAATAAGGCAGACTACACAGAACACAGAAATCAGTCAGATTCTATAATAATCCATACATAGGAGCTGTCTGACACAAGCATCTCTGTGCAAACTATCCAAAACAGCATCATTTGTTACACATAAGTGTAAAGCCTACAGCTTTATCTTGCTTAAGCTGTGCCTCACAGGGAACCATTTTTTATGCACATTCTCCCCATCCAGTTGCCAACCAGCACCGTGTGCACTGCTCACAGGGCAAGGCTTTCCTGATGACCTCAAGCTTTTGCATTTCAAATATAGAGACTGCTGACTTCCTTGTGGCTCCAACACACTCTGGTTAAACCACTATACCAAACTGCTTCACCTTTCATGGTGTTGGGGTATAAAGTGTGTGTGAAGAACTGCATGTTTGGAACCACTTGTAAGCACTGAGCAATTTTTCAGATGGGTCTAGCAGGCTGCTTGAAGTCCTTGAGACATTTCCCTTTCTTTTAACCACAACTCTGCTCACTAAGCAATATAATCTTCCTTTTAACATGGGGTATACTACTATAAAGCCACTTTGTCAGCACGCTAGCAACACTACAATTGAAGTATATATCAGCTCAATCATTCATAAATCAATGTGTATATTCTTCCTAAGCTTTAATGGCATTTCATCAATGCACTCCTTATATTGCAGTTATCGATACTAAATTCCAACATGATTACAAAATCACATTTTTGAGTTTATTACATTTTGAATATTGAAGGGTTTTTGCCCTTTATTAAATTACACTGTATTAGAAGAGTCTGAGAATCCTCTGATGCATGACCAAGTACATAGTTCCATCTGTTTTGTTTTTCTCATTTATGACATAGATGATTTTGTTTTAACCAGTACATGTATTTCACTTTAATACCACTTTATGTCTGTCAGGTTGCATCATTTGTGATGTGTGGATACTCTGCTGCAGAGCTTTGCAAAGCGATTTAAGTTTAAAGTAAAACCAGCTTTTTGCATAGCTCAGGTGTTCAGAAATGAGATACGGGTACTTAAGTTACCAGTTTAAATCGAACACATGGCACAAAGCCATATCAAACCTGGAAAGACTAGTCTGCCTGAAAATCATTCCTGTGTGAAGGTTACTTGGTAGCCTGTATAAAATGAACAAATTTCCTAGCTGTTACTTTGAAATGCAGGTGTTTACATAGCCAGAGCTTCTAGCACAATTGGTGGATTGTCAGCAGCCTTAGCCCAAATTCCAGGTGTTTGACTTTGAACTCAAATACTGTACAGTAGGCCAGGAGAAACTCTGCTCTGTGTCTTAGAGTTACACCATGTAAGTTTATTGTTTTTGTTATAGAAGAACTTAAAAGACTGTGTAAATGAGAGCAAGACCTCATGGCATTGGGCGCTGGACAAACCCATTAAGTGTCTAAAACCAGGAGGGATGAATTAAAAACTAACTGAAATAAATTAGAAGTCTACTCATCTTCACACATCTCTCAGGAAACACCCATGGAAGAAGAACCAGATTGCAGTAGGCTGAATATCCTCCTAGAAGTGCCCACCTGTCTCTATGAAGCATCCAGGAAGTTAGCATAGGTTTGGGTCACAATTAGTGGACAGTCTCTTAGCTTATCTATTGAACAAACAAGCCTCCAAACCTCCAGTTTTTCACATTAATTAAAAAAAAAAAAAAAAAGAGGAAACAGGCCCTAACATTTTAAAAATTTTCCTCACTATCATGTGAGAGGAATTTAAAATTTCAAACTTATGGAGATTCATTAACCCAGACTGCTATACTGTCTTGGGTGATATATACCACATTACCCTTGTTGGTGTGACATACTATGATTCAAAAGTAAAAGAAGAGTAAAAGACTAAAAGAAATCCAGGAGAATTTACTAGAAATATCATGTGAATATATTTTTTTAAAGTTCATCTATTTCCTGGTGGACATTCTACTATATTAATAACTGTCCATTAGGTGCTTAAAATAAAAAAATACTCATGCCTATGTTGATCAGGGTCTTTCACCATTTTCCATACATCCACCACCTCCAGAATCACACTAGATGGGGAACTAAACAAACACTGCTATCCAAGGACACCAAGGAAAAGAGCTTTCACTAGTCACTGACCTTACTTCATCACAAACCAGCAAGTAATCCAAGGGCTTTTTTAAATGATTTATCATTTACAGCATGTAAGCTCAACATACAGGCTAAGAATTATTAGGCTTTGTTTTGTTTTCAGAAAAAAACAAACACAAAACCAAAACCTTTCAGGTCTCAGTTTTAAGATTTAAAGGTACACCATTGTAACAAAGAGTTAGGCCAATTTCTTGTCTGTGACAAGGGGTTATTGGGTAGGAAATCAGATAGGAATAAACCACCTCCATGCACAAAAAACCCTTCAGTTATTTGCAGGATTTAAGTTGAAGCAGAAAAGTTCTCGTTTCTTCGCCTTTCCTGCACAGGTAAATGTTTATACTTCCATGACATTTTAAGAAATTCCCTTTCAGCAGCAGGTACCTTCCATTTGCAATGCTGCAGCTACGCACACATATGTGTTTATGAGTATACATGTAAATCTACATTTTTTTCAATGAAGCTGAAGGTAGAAATTGATAGACTCATTCTTCTTTCCCCCTAGAGCAATATGAAAAGGGAACACACCTTTGCACCTCTTCAGAGATGGTGATTCTGCAGTTGAACGGCAATAAGAATATCCCACAGCAGCAGAGGAAATCTGTGCATGGAAGATTCATGTGCACCTCTGTTTGAGAGAATAAATTATCAAACTGTAAGTATCTGAGCTCTTGAGTTTAAAGTATATTACCCTTTCTCCCAGTTTAAAGTACATTTAGATTAAAGCAATTTAGTTTGAAATGGGATTTTTTCTGTAGGAAAGGAACAAAAATTAAATATATCTATGCTTCTGTTCCCTCTCTGCTTCTTTCAGCATTTTTACATCCCTCAATAGAAGAAAAATTGCCACCTCTACAGCACAGAAATTCTTCACATTCTCTGTTCAGTTGGGCACAGCCATGTAATAATTAAGTATTAATATGAATTATTTAAGAGATTACAGACTACATATAGCAATATTCAGGGGTCTTAACGCTAACTTTTTAACACACTCCCTCCCCACAAAAGAGTAACAACATTGTTTACAGCTCTGCACAACAGTGGGCATTGCACTGAAAAAAGTTTGGGTTGTTTGATTTCTTTTTACCATTATAACAAAGAGTAAAACTTGTTCCATTAACCCTGATATTGAAGGTCATTTTTGCAAGTATTTGCTCTCAGAGATTGTGCTTCCCAGCTTTCCTCATTGCAATTTGCTTTGCTAATGTCATCAGAGGTTGTTGAAAGTTGAACATGGGCGAAAAAAAAAAAAAAAACCACAGCAAATGCCAATTTGCTTTAAAGACAATTCTCTAACACAAGTGTAATTTTTTGTTTTGGAGTTTCAGTATTCCATGCAACTATTTAATATTTTTGAACTCTCACATGCATGAGCAATGTAAAATCAGCAGCAGGGTTATTACCTAGGAGATACAGGTGGGTTGCTTTCCTAAAGTTTCCCAATCCATTACTCCTTCCTGTAACTCTATAATAATTAAGAGAATATGTCTGTTTCACAGGAATGACCCTTATCAAGTGCCAGCTAGAAAGACCTCCACAGCTTACTGCACACCAGAGCATGTGCTAGAAACCATATTGCTTTGATTTTCTCCCTGTGTGTGGAAGTGTTTGGCTCAAACATAAAAACAAAGTGGCATGCACTAAAACTGTAACTCTTCAGTACCTCCACTTGCAAACTAGTTTTACAGCTGTAAATTACAGGGATTTAAAGGCTTTTGCACAGATGCTAATAAATTCCATTCACAAAACCATTTTTCTCCTCTTTGCAGAACTTTCCCATGTGCTTTCACATGATCCACCTGTTCTCATTATGTGTACCTTTGTCCTGTGATAAAGTATTCCTTTCTCATAGAATAATTAAATGTCATATTTCTCTCATTCCTCTTGATTACTCAGAAAATCCCTTGCAGCAACAAAATAAATTGCAGCAAACGGATTGCACACTGTAAAGCACACTTCAATATTCTGAACAATATATGACCTCAACAAATTCAGGATTTTCCACTCAGTATGAATTTGCATATGTAAAAGTAAGAAACACTATATCTGTAAGAAAAAAATATACCCTGTGTATAATATTTATGATACACGATGTGCAATAAAAATAGTTAAAAACACACACATTTGAAGCACTGAATGTTGCTCAGCATACTATTAGGAATGGTTACACAAACTAGTTTGTGGCTGAGGTACAGCCTTAGAAACAACAAATGATTAAACTTCCATCAGTTGAGGATGTTGTCTTGTGCTCAGTTGCATAAGGCTAATATAGCAGGATGCCCTCCTGCACGAGTAAATGGCAAACGCATGAAAGTGATTGACAAAATGAAATAAATCCTTTTTCTAAAATAATAGCTCCTCATTTTCTATTGTAATATTTGTCTTTATGCACAGCTTGAGGTAGCAATAACCTCCATTCTCCCTTTTAGAAAAATATTATCCAGGTTTTAGAATGTTCTCTTTTGACAGTCCTGTGGGTTTAACTGGGAAAATGACACCTGCAGTCTGGTCTGTGCCTGTGAGGGAGGAGGGCACCACCACAGCAGAGCTGTCCCCAGGACTTCTGTGCTGCAAATGCCTCTGCACACACACTTGGGGGGATTTCATTAGACTATTTTAACACACAGACTGAAGTTTACAGTCGTTGATACCTGTCAGAAGGTTGAGCAGATGTGATGCCAACTGGATCCACGTGTAGCCTACACAAGAGAAGACACAGCCCAAAGAATAGGCCTGTAGATACAGAGTGGATCATGTTGATTAGTTTTGGTTATTTGTATTACCTGCACTTGTATTATTCAACACCAGATACTAGGTACTAATAAGATTAGGTATTCTGAATATACTGTTCTTCTCCCATGTTCACCTGAATTCTCCTCTTCACTGTGTCTGATTAGTGCTGTATTAAAAGACAAAAAAAAAAAAACAAACCAAAACACAAAACAAAAAAAAACACCAAAGCTATGAAAAGGAAATAAATCTTTAGAGAGCCTGTCCAGTTTATAGTGCTCTTCAGTCAACAGAAATTTCTGCATCCCATTTGGTGGGGAAGACCTCTCTGCAGCCAGCTGAGCTCCCTAGGCCACACAGTTATGCATCATATCAGGAGCTGGGAACATGAGAATTTTTGTCTTATTGCTGAGCCCAACTTAGACAAACTGATGTCTGATGTCATTACTGGTTGCTAAGGGCACATGCAACCTTTGCACAAAGGAGAAGCAGGCTATCTTTGCAGACACAACCCCATTAAGTACAAGAGACAAAAGGACACGTAAATAGAGTCTTGTTTTTTGAAATAGGTAGAGTAATGCATTCACACTTAAACAAGCACATGAAGGACATCAGCAGTGCACAGACATTGTCCAAGTCCTCTGCACAGAAGTTTATCCAGAAAGGATAAACTTATTGCCATAAGCATCTTTAATTTTGGGTGCCTTAATTGTTGGATGCAGTATTTCAGAGGCACAGGTACTGTTTCAGTTTCACAAGTTCTAAGCACATAATACCCACACACACTCCATGCCCTTAGTAATCAGTGGGGTTACAGTGGCATAGGAGAGATCAGAAATGCAAACAGAACATTTTATTTAAGTCTTATTAGGCAAGAACAAATTCTCAAGGCAAGGAAGAAACACAGCCTTTTCCAAAAACAAGAAAAAAGGAAAGAAAGGATGCAGTTTCAACCACGCATTTATAAATGCTAACAGCTTCACGTTATCTTTATATCCAACTAAATGATGTGTGTTACACAGTAATAAGACCTATATTTTTTGGAACAGGAAATCAGTAAAACAGTTTTCTGTCAGACATTACATCTGCTAGTGCCTCAGGACACTCTGACTGACTAATGCTAGTAAGGCTGATGTGTGACAATCATAGGCAAATGACTTTTTTTTTCTGGCTGGTTTATTTTGTTCAAATTGTGTTAAGTGCATAAATAAATAGTTTAAATGTTTTCTGTTCAAGCAAATAGAGAAGTTCGCCTAAGAAAAAAAGACAGCCATGGAGTTCTCTGATGAGTGGATGTATCTCCATGGAAGCTTGTTTTTTAATTGCCACTGAGTGATACAACTATGTTACTTGGCTATATTTATATATTTACCTATGCCACTGAAAACTACTGAGAAATCCGAGTAAACTTCCTTTAACTAAATAAATTAAAAATCCTAAGAAGAAATATAATTGCTTCGGGAAATTGTTCCAAACCGTTAAATTTTAACCATTCTTGTTACTTTAATTAAGTGTGGTTTGAGAGAGTAGATGGCTCAAGAGACTGGTAGTCAACTATTGCTTTACCTCTAGTCCAGGTCAAGGACTCAAAAACTGGGATGCTGCATTATTGCCTCTCACTAAAATGTGATGTCCTAATGACATTTTCCAGCCTAAGTACTTGGATTCTGAAGAATCTGAGTGACACCAGTCCTCTAGCAAGCCTGAGCAAGAAATCAGGCAACTGTTCAGCTCCTAGACCACCTTTAAGATTAAATTAAGTGTATGTCATCCACTGTACTGTGGGAAGCAGAGACTACAGACAACTTCACTCCAGTCTACAATCACTCTGGATCCACCTTGTCTTTTGGATGAATAAGATTTCAGTCCCCACAAGAGAAGTGTAAAAAAGACAGATAGGTTTAGAGACAGATTTGCTATTAGGTGGAAGCTTGATGTAGTTTCATTTATCTTTTATCTGTGTCATGAAATCATTAAGCAGCTAGGTACAGTTTATCCAAGTACTTCAAATATTTTCACTTTACAAGCAACCTGTGCATTTCATAAATACTAACCATCATAATCCCTTCTTAATCTGGCAAGGGGTGGATGTTTTAATCTTTTGATGTACTGAAAGGTAATATTATTGGAGAGTTATTTGCCCATTCCCTGGTGATGGAGTCTGCAGCATTCAGAATTTAACTATGTAAGTGGAATTCTTGCCTTTCAGGGTTTATTTACAGATTTTTCCAGATGAATGTGTAACCTGTGAACTATAATTAGGTATTTCCAGCTGTTAGCAGAAAGCCTGGAATGCACAGCTTGCAAGGTTTGAAAATCACTACTCATAATCCTAAAATATTATTAAACTATGAGGGATGGAATAGCAAATATTTAAAGGTGTATTAACCCTTTAGTCACTACAATTATAGCATATGTATATTATAGAATACACATGCAGACCTTTGGGTCTCTCTTCATTTAAGCACAGTGCCACCAGTGTCACTAAGTACAGTGCCACCATTTAAGCCACAGTGCCACCTTCAAGTGCCACCAGCTCAATATTGTATTTCCCTGTTTTGACCACTGGGCAAAACTGGAAATCTGCAATTTTCATTTAGATTGGTTGAAAATAATTTTGTGGAGCCTAGGAGAGATAGCCTCGTTCTTTTATTTAAGTATTTAGCTAGAAGAACCATTTCATAGAGGAGTAAACAATTCACATATTCTTCCACATACAATGTTAATTATCTGTTTCCCAGAAAGTTAATTCGGAATATTTCCTACACTACCCATTGTAAGAGTTAATCCTCGACAGATTTCATTTCAAATACAATTTAGACAGTTCAATATTCACCTAGATAATATTTTTAAGAATACCCTGACATTTAACTTGTTTTAAGGCAAGTTTCCTCTTTAAGGACCCAAACACACACAACAAAAAAAAAAGTTTAGGTCAACTGGAAAAGTCAGTTGTGAATTATGAGACTGAGAAGAAACACACATTAGCAAATGGAAAAATGTTCTAATATTTTGGTTCATAACCAGCTTAAGCCCCATTTGACATAAAACCCATCAGCTATGCCTTTACCACTCCCCACACAAAGAACTAGTGAAAGGTGTAGATATTTTTACCCACAGACAAAATGCTATATTCAGAGAGATTAGAGTTCTATACCTCAGCATTAGTTAAGGGGGTTTTATGTCTATAGTTTCAGAGTTCACAGCTTCTTAACATTTTTCTGTCTAAATGAACTCCTCTTCTAGGGAGAAGTATGCCATCAAAATAAATAAGAGGAAAATGCAAACAGCTTCAGATTAAATAAGACAAAGCCTAAACATCATTTGTGTTAAGAGACGTCCGAATAGTTTCCACCATGTAAAACTATGACATCTTCACTCCAAAACCCAGCCACAGTCCTGAATAACCTTTGTTCTGAGACCATACATATATGTTCCCAGTGTTGGCCACTTAAGCTTGAGCCATCTAGTTTATTTTTTTTCATATGATTTCTAGTCAATATTTCCAAAGAGACATAAAACAAAAGAAATCAAGAGCTCTTTTAAAAAAATACAGACATGTGTAAGCTTCTATAAATTATTTTTTTCCCCTCAAGTTACTAAGTACAGTAATTCAAGCTTTGGCTGTCTGCCTAAAACTACAGTTTCCTTAAGTTTTAATTCAAACTTTCATCTATAAAATTGATTGTGCCATTAAAATAAAAGTGACATAGTTACCAACTACTCTCTATAATTAGATACTGTTAGGTGCTTCCTGTTACTTGAAAAACATTCTTCATTTAATATACAGAGAGAGGTAGTGTTGACTAATGAACTGCTCCATTACTAACTTTTACCAGTTAGTAGTAATAGTTTTATCAGAGCTGAAAACACTTTTGAATAGACAGCTCTTTGTTTTGAGAGCTGAGCTGAAATGTTCCAAATACAGTAAAACTGTGGAGCCCACGCACAATATGGATTCTTTGTTCACCTCCTATACAGGCTGAAAGAGACAACCTAGACACAAATGGCCGTTTGTTCTCATTACTGATCCCAAGGAATATTTTGAAAGAATGCAGAAATTAATCTAAGTATCCTGGCTATGTTCCAGCTTGGACAAATACATCCTCTCTACCTTAAACACCCTCTATTTCTCTCCATTCTTTAATTTTATTTTAATAAATTACTCATAATAAAACATTCCTTAGTGCTGTTGATAAAGAATAACTTCCATGCCCCTCTCTGAGGAAGGCTACAGAACAAACCCTACCTCCCCAAGGTCAGGGTGGCCAGGGGACAGTATCTCACCCACCTGAGTTGCTCCTCCATTAAAATCTATTAAACATAATAGATGGGCCAAAGCTGGGAAGAGCAAATTTGAAACAATACATTGCACTTCTCTAGGTAAGAGAGTGTTGTAGCCTAGGAGGGGAGAGTGCTCATTGCCATATAAAAATACAAACTGTGTTTGCAGCTGTGGAGCCACATTCTCAACACACTTTGGATGTCTTGAACCATGGCTGTGGCTACAAGTTCTTTCTCAACTTCAGCTGTGTCAGCAGAAGAGGTGCCATCAACCTGTGTCCTCATCACAGCTTCCCTCCACCCTCTGGCTACTGCTCCCTCAGACCTCCCAGCTAAGCTACTTGCCTGAGTGCTTGTTTCAGCCAAAGCAAATTTAATTAGCATAAACAGCTTAATAACAGGTCTTTGCTAACACTAATCCAGTCCACATTGACTGGAACCAGTTTTAGGAAAATGCCACAAGCAGATCAGTTGCTACATACTAGAGGACAGTGTATTCCTTCAAGTTGACAGTCGCCTGGAGTCTGGTCTCTTCTTGCAGCTTATCTGCAGCCTGAGAACGATCTATGTTTGCAGTAATGTTTGTCTTTAGCCAAAAACATGTAAAGCAGGATGCTCTGGCACTAAACTGGAAAGATCCAACCTCTTGTCATAAAGCAGAGTTTGTGTGATTGTATTTATACTGAGATAAACCACACATAAGAGCACAGAAATAATGAAACGTGGGTGTGTAAGATCAAAGTACTATTTGAAGAGATCTGACTGTTATATCAAAGAGGCCTTTCAGAAACTCCCAGCATATTCTGTTGGTGAAACTGAAGATTTCCTCTCTTGTCATATCCTATTAACGCTATTAGTAAAGATGGAATTGATTGCCAACAGTGAGCAGCAACAATAAATAAATAAATTTGCAGTGCAAGTAGTTACCCTGTTTTCTAACATCTAGCTCACATTTTCAAAAAATGAATTGTGCATCCACACCAAAATCCTAATCACTTTTCTGGACTCTACAAACTGAACAATCTTGACTACAGGATCTTAGGAGAGACACTGCTCCTGAGTGGAATTGAGAGGTACAAGTGTTAACAGGGTGTGACAAACCAGAGAGGAAAAGAGTTGTCACTTTTCTGCTTTTCCTGGCTGAAGTGAGGCTGATATTTCCCTGCCTCTCCAGAATCTGGCACTCAGCACCAGGCTTCATTAGCAATTTGGAGTTGCACTTTCAGCTTGTCAAGTGGTCAGTGTCTCG
>WEIV01012677.1:17920-29139 GCA_013390005.1 Calyptomena viridis
TGCAAGACAGGTTTTTTATCTCTTCCAAAACCAAGCAGCACAGAAGCGGCGGAACTGACTTGCTCCCTCCCACTTTTCCAATTTGGAGGAATAGAAGACTCACATAGTGAGCACTTTTTCTAGAAAACATTTCTTTTGTGGACAGGAGAAATAAATGGTTCTGTGTCACTAGGAGATGTTACTACAAGTTCAGCAGGTCTGTGAATACCTAAATTGCCTTTAACATGTGTCCCTCAACCCAGCTAAAGGTTTCCCCAGTCTCAGAAAGCCTAGGAATATGAATGAATACCCCTTCAGCCTCTCTAGATACGTCGTCTTTGCCATCAGTTTATCATTTCACAAACAACTAGATCAAACACACAAAAACCTCATTTGCCAGCCTCAATACAGACTTATAAGGAAACTTATGGGTTTCCAGGCGTTCTGTAGTTATGGCAACTTACTTTAAAAAAGTAAATGTCCTGTCACAACTGAGAACATTCATCATTGTACTGAAAAATGTTCTGTTGTACNTATCAAATTGGGCCAAAGATGTCTAGCAAGTTTCAAAGCTACTGAGAACTGAAAGATGGACAGATTGACAGCACAGCTGAAAGTATTTGACTTGAAAGGACATCACCTGCCCCTATAACCATTGNTGAAGAGACAAGGATCAGCACATCTCCTTATACATACCTGGAGGGGATTTTAAAATACACAGCAAGTTTTGCACCGAGTGAGAGGAACGGAACTGAAAATGCAAAGAAAGAAAAGTTTCTTGCAGTGTTAATTTCTCTGACTGCTTTGCACCNCAGATTACAGTAAAGGTCAGTGGATCTGGTTTCTACTCTGCCTGAGGGGTACCACTCAATTCTGTTAGAAGCACAAAGAGTGGGTGTCACAGGGAAGCTCCATGTTTAACTCATTTTGAAGTTCAGAAAATGGTGTCGTCTCCTGCATCTTTGAGACTGCAGTTCTTTCCCACAAGCACACTTTGCCACCCCCAACTAACTATAATGACAATCACATTCCAGTTGTCATTATAATCCTGCTGGTTGGGAAGCAGGGGGGCAAGATTTTTTAAAGCAAATCCCTCTTTAAGCTTCACTTAAAAGGTTCAAAATTAGTTCTGAGTTATCTTTTCCTGTGTCTTTTAATTTCTTTCATCTTCTGAAAAAAATTGCTTTCGATTAACAGAGTGCTTGCAAGCACTCCAAGGAAGTGGAGTGCAACTTGTCTCCAGAACTACTAGAAGCATTCCTAAAGTCTAAGTTACCTCTCATGTAAATAATAATGAATAAAAGTCAAACTTACCAAATCAAGGTCATTGTGTTAACGATGCATCCACTCCATCCATATCTTGACAGCCACTACAACGAAGTCAGGCTGTTTAAGTAGGATATGATCTGACAGTATTCAAAAGTAGGCACCTTCTAACCTTTCTACACATTTACTTTTTTTTCCTTTGCCAATACATCTTCCAGTCACATGTACCTTAATAACATTGTCTAAGGCAGAAATTGAAGTGAGGTGGCAAAGCACAGAGCAGTTCTCTGGTAAAGCAGGAGTGCTGCCAGGACTGAGAGACATCTTCTTAGAGAAAAGGCAACCAGGGCTGTATAGCAATGGGAAGAGGACAAAAATGAGCATATGACTCCTTAAAAACAAAATGAAAAATAAATAGAAAGAAAAATAGAAAGCAGTTAGAACTGATGAAACAAGAAACTTAATTTTTTTTCTTTTCTCCACAGAGAGAAAGGAGGAAGATGGAAGAAAGAGGCTGGGACACAAATAAGTCTGGTAAAGTTTTCTGGGATTTCCTTCTCTCATCATTTCTGAATATTGCTTTGGAAAAAATTTGCATTTAAAACTTTTCCTTGGTAAAACTGCAACAGAGAGTAAGGCACTCCCCCAGACCAACGGGGATGTAAACTTCTCTGAGGTAATCAGGATTTTGTTGAGGCTTGCAATGCTGCCAATACAGGAGACTTATACAAAGAGAGCTTACACTTTCTTAATTCCCCTGCTAAGCAGAACCTTAATGCTGTTGCCATGCACAACAGAGACAGGTACCTCTGTGCTTAATCCATTGGTTTTATTCTCCCAAAAGGAATTCTCTGCTCCTTGATAGAACACTAATCTTCCATAATCTTACAAGATCAGGTTACCTGTTTATGCCCAGAAACTGTCTCTATCCTTATGCTAGCTTTATTTCATGTTTTCTCCCTTTCTGAACAAATGCATTGTTTTGTGTCTGAGCAGGGGCTTACAATGTATTTTCTCTTTTGAGTGCTATTGACCCAAAGGCACATTGTACACACTTCACTCAAAGTCTGAGCCACGTTTAGCATCACTTAAAAAGCATCACTTAAAAAATCTGTCACCCTCAGGCAGAAAGAACCAAAAAAGCAAAAATAAGAAATTCAAAATAAAATAAAATTATGANCTTGAAAACAGAAGACAAACCTGGACACCAAAAAGCTGAAACGCCTGCCTGGAATATGTTTAAGATGACATAGATGTCTTTTCAGCATATAAACCTCCTCAAAAACTCGCACATTTAGACTTCTCACTCCAACCACAGCCCAGATCTGTTGCATTACTTTCACCTGATGATGACTGGGCTGCTGCCATCACTCCTCTGCTCTGCTCCTCCTCCAGCTGTTCTCAACTGTTCCAATTTGGACTCAAAAGTTTCCTCGATGTCTGAAATGTCAGGACAATTAAGGCCTATTGGTACACCTAGAACCCTGATATAAAAAACCTGTGAAGGTTTAGAAAAAACAAACAAACCAAGCAAACAACAAATTGACAACATGCGGCTTATAATCTTTCCATAGAAGGTATTTCAGAATTACAAACTCTAGTCCAGGGGAAATAGAAAACAGCAGACAGACATTGTAACGGGGCCAGGAATTTACTCTTTCCTTTGAAAAAAAGATGATAATTTCCAACAACAGTCAGGTGAGACATGCTATCAAAATGCCTCAGCAATATGCAGGCAACCTGATACATCCAAGGGATGTGCAATTATGCATTTCCATGTGAAGCTGAAGTTATGTTTCAGCTCGTAGGTCATATCAAAGCAAACACTACTTCTTCCTGAAGTAGGAGGTGTGTGAAGGCCATCCAATGTTGGCTAGACACAGGATCTCCAAGAAATCTATCACATAGAAGAATCCAATGAAATTTAGGTTGATAACCATGCTTTGTGGGATGCAAGTAATTCTGAAGGACAAGAATTTGTCACATGAAGAACTGGCATTTGGGATTAGTAAATGAAGAATCATCATTTGAATAAACTACCAGATGGGAAACACACTGGTCATGAAGGTCCCCTTAATTGACTCCAGCTTGAGGCTAATCTGAAAAAATGGGTTTGGACACAGCAGCAACCTAACCAACAAGAATCAATAGCAGTGACTTAGATAACAGCCCAGGAAACAGCTAAATTAATGTGATGCAAGATTATAAGGGTGTTTAATGTCATAAAATTTTAATGGAGAAATTATTGACCTTGTATAATTTCTGCCCGAAGTCATCATAAAATTCTAATCATTTGTTACAACCACAGGAGCAAAATTAAAACAATGTGAGAATATAAACTGAGAAGATTGGTGCCACTATGAAAATGCATTGCCTTGTTGTCAAAGACGTCTTCCACTGCTCACTGTAAATAGTTCTACAGAATCATGTTATCCTTTACTGAGATACTGACTAGAAATGATTCTCAACTCATTTCCAGTATCTCTACATTGATGTCAACCTTTTAATGTCAATTGAAATAGTTCTAATTCACTGCTTAACCAGAAGAAAATCTAATGCATGAACTTTCCAGGAATGATATCTAAACACTTCCAGCATGGGCAAACAGGCAAGTTGTTTCTGTCATTACAAGAACAAATAATCAATTTTATGTTCTTCTTCCAGCTGCCACAACTTACTCCCAAAGGATATATGACTAACAGACACACTCCTTACACACTTCTTGAAATCCTCTTGGGGGAAACTCTTTTTTCAATTCTAGCATCACATCACTGTGTTTCAAAGAGTACATTGTTCACAAAGCACTCTTTTCCTCCTGCAAAAAAAAAAGCTCAAGAACCTTAAGCCCCAGCTTCTGCCTGAAATATTTCCCAAAATATTTATAGTCTCTCCTGTATAATAGGTTTTCCATAAGAGATCCATGTTATACACAAAAAACCCTACACTAATTGCTTTTTATTATCTTAATAACCTTAAGATTTCCTCATCTAATAATGGTTAATTTAATGTGCTCCTGTAATGCACTCCTAAATTAGTAGTTTATAAAACAAACAAGCAAGAAATCTAGTGCTGATTTCAGGTTCCTTCACATTGCATTAATTATCTGAAAATGTCTCCAAAACTTCCTAGAGCAGATTTTCATAATCTCCTTAACATCCCTGTACAGATCCTTTAAAACTACTGTAGGTACCCCGACTTCATCATCCTTGCAATTTACACAAACCTTGTAATTGATATTTGTAAGCACATAAAATCTGGAAGTGAAAGAAAATATTAGACAACCTCCAGCTTTTAACTCACAGATCTTCCACTTAAACAGATGTGCTGAGAACTGGTGCTATAAAGAGATGCAGATCCTCTCCCCACTGAATCCAGGGGAAATTAGTGAGTTACTAAGCCCAATCTTTTTCTTCCTTGCACACAGGTTGCTATTTGGGGAGATTTACTTGTGAGCTCAGCAGTAAGTAGAAATGAAGGAAAAATAAATAAATAAAATGGGAGAATAAAACTGCCTTTGTACCAGAATGGAAAAATTCTTGTAAACACTGGAAAGAGAGCTTACAAATACACAGTAAACTGCAAACCAAAAGGTATAACTAGATAATTCAGATATTACAAAGGAGTTCTTTCCTCTCTGGACCACACCAGCGAGAGAGTCAGAAGCCTAATCTTAAATTTGCTAAATAAAACCAAACCAAGCTCAATCTAGTCTGGACATGGATAACACATGTTAGGAAGCATAATGTAATGGGCAGGATAATTATTGTATGCCACAGTGTCAGCATGGGTCTGAGGGTCTCTTCTACATCCCATTTCTGTCGTGGTACCAGAGCCCAATATTGTCTGACCAAGTTCTGATATTATAGAGGATGTCTAATTTAGCACAAGGTTAAAAAAATACATTGAAGAACACAATGCAAACATAAATTACATTTAGGAAAATATATATCAATTGTGACACACAGTTCAATCACAATTCCAATGTGATTCCCATTATGAGTCTCTTAGGTACACTCATCATCACAATATTGGGAATTGCCAATGGCCAGGAGTGAATATGTGAGTCAAAATCAGCTCAAACACAATTCTCTCTTCAGTTTTTATACTATAAATTGGGCTGAGCAATGCACTCATTCCCCCCTCCAGTGGTGTGGTAACTCAGGGAGGCACTCACACTCTTTTGATGAACTCAGGGCATTTATCTAAAACAAAGCCCCCCCTCCAGACCCCTTTGTGCTGAGACAAACTCGGCTCATTGCAGCAGCTGTCAGTCATACCCTGCATTTTTCCTGAGATTCACATCACCCTTCTTCCATTTTAGGGGTGTACCAGCAGTCACATAAGGTACACAGTACCACTTTCTTCCAGGCAAGTCAGAATAGGGGAGAGAGGCTAGACAGCTTCCACTCTCTCTTTCATGAAAGGAACTAAATTATTTTGAGTGAAAGACTACTTGTATCTGCTTCACCAAAGACAGATCCACAATTTCCAACATTTTAGAAAGTTTACTACCCATTACAGTCAATGGTTCACACAACCAAAACTCAGTCTGTGCCAGCTGCAAACCTAGAAAGATGATCCTGGACGTCTGGTATCCCTCAGTCACACTGTATTTTGGGTCAGAAATATTTTTTTCACAACCATGAAGAATCATCCTTGGTAAAATAACATTGTTAGGGCCACGACTTTCAGACTTTTTAGAGATATGCTGATTTGAGGAGAGCAATAATAACAATTGCTGAATGAACAGGTTATGTCCCAACAAAGAATATGACTGTGTAGTGGCAAAAGCTTTTATACACTGTCACTAGCAAACAGACCTTCCAGCATAAAGCACTTCTGTGCAACAGCATAAAACTGTAGGGGCTTTCTCCACCACATCTTTTCCAGTGTCTTTCCTGTTTGCCTCCAGCTGTCCCCAGAGGTTGCTGACAGCCGATCACTCTGTCTCACAGTGAAAACACACTGATGATGGCAAATAAGACTGCCAGGTACCTCTGGCTTTCCCATGGGCAAGTGGGATTCATGACCATGAGAGCATTAATGCAGGTGCTTTTGTGAGTAGTCCCACTGCAGACCATATGTCTACTCAAAAGACTAAGTTACTGAGTTGCAAAATTCAAAAAATGTCTATTTACGCTTGAAAATCAGTAACAGAACAGTTAGGAGAAAGCTCTGCAACCAATTTATTTTGTAACTCAAACTAAAGCACTCAGCAGTTTGGATTTACCAGTGTCAGAGGCAGGGTCTGCCCTGTAGCAGCTCCAAGTCAGGTGGGAATGCTCTAATTGTCCTCACCAAGGCCCTGAGCAGTGCCAGGCATGGCTACGGAAGGCTTCTCTCTGTCAATAGCAGTCCCTTGGACTATGACCCCAGAAAAATCCTGACAAAGCTTAGATTGTACCACTTACAAGGTATAATGCAAGATGTAGCTCCTTGTTTTTCCTAATTTTATTAGCTAGGGCAATGTCCTGTTCTCACGGTTTGATGACCTCCCAGAACAAGCCTGATTTAGGAAGTTGTACTGGTCTGCATAAAGGAAGAGAGATTAATGTGTCTTCTTCCTGCAATACATGCATGGATCACAAGAGGGAAAAACAAAAGAAAAAATGCTTAAAGACAAACTAGACCCATTTAGAGAAGAACAAGTTATATGTGTGCACATTAGCATCGCCTGAACAGAAACATCCTTGATCAGCACCATATAAACACTTGGGCAGAGGGATGCTATGTTGATGAAAATAAATACTGAAATACAGTTCCTGGCTCATTTCTATTTATAGTATATTCCAGTTCTCTTTGATCAACCACACTGTTCAAGGTGTAATTATGATGATTTGAGGCTTTTTCCCCCCAAACCCAAGAAAAAGCAAAAAATTCCTGAATCACAGGAGTCTTAGAAACTAGCAACTGCACATTGCTAAGCCTGTGCCAGCCAAAGCACATAAATCATAACAATTGTTCTTTTCCCACCCACTAGATGTTTTCCACATCTAGGGTTTCCTTCTCATTTCCACCCTCCTCCATATTTCTTTATCCTATCGCTATTATTCTTTTAACTGTTGAAAACTTCATCCAAATTCCTTGAAAAAGTCCTCTTTGTATCTCCACTCTTTGTTTTGATCTCACCTTAACTGTCAACTCTTCCTACCTTTGTGACATTCATGTACTTGAGTTTTTCTTCCTCTTTTTCAGAAAATTTGTTTCCACAATCGCCCCTTTTTGGAAAAGCTTCCTAGGGTTTATCAGCCATGACATTGCACCAAACCAGTTATTTGTTAGACCACAAAATTTAATATGAGAAACTGAGTTCTGCTTTTTATATGGTTGGATTGTTTGGGTACGGTCCTATTGTTTTGTTGAGTTTTTTAATTGTAGACTCACAAGAATATAGTAGACCATTAAAGGCTACAGAATGACCTGGAAAGCCTATTAAAACATTCACACTGTCTACTATGTCATATAAAGCAGTTTATAACATCTTCTTTCCGATAATATCTGAGCATATTACAATCAATATTGCAGCTGTACCTGTACCATGCAGCATGGCATATAGCAAGCAAATACCCCGTTTTACAGTTGGAAAGATACAGCTCTTTAGGCATAAAAGAGGATGTAGCTGCTGTTAGGAATGCAGGTCAGGCTGTTTGCCAGGCCTATATTCCCACTGGCAGTGAGGCTTTTTCCTCATAGGACTCCCAAGACTGTGAAATGTAGGATCATACTCCATAAGGAATGAGGCTTTACTGATGTCAGTACTCAAATAGTTGCAATTGCTGTCTGAACAAGTTCAAGTTTTAAAAAAAATGAATTCAGAATGACACAAAATTAAAATTCTATCTTATGAGGTTCTCACTAACATAATAAAAAAATTCGATTTAAGGTCAAAGTACTTTGTGTCAAGCTGAAAATAAACATTCTTTATTTTAAGACATTGAATAGAACACACTTTCTTATTCACATCCAAATTCACAACAAAAGTGGTATTTTGAAATTGTACTTTCTTTTGTCTGAAACCATTTGCCTATCTTGATCCTAACTCAGCAATTATTTTTGTTCTCCTTGAACTCCCTTTATCAGCAAAATCCCACTGGTCTTTATTTTTTGTACAGCTCTATTTCACAGCATTTGAAAAACGTCAGTTCTGAAAAGAACAGTTCTCAATACATCCACTAGTGCCTCACTGGTCATTTTATCCTATAGATTGAAACAAAAAATATCCACCGAACAAAGTACGTGAGGGGAAAAACTGCCAAGTTCGACCTTTGCAATTACCTAACAGGAAAATAGAACAAGATCTTAGGATGAACTTTTCAGTGTGAATTCTTCATCCAGTGCTACCAGTGTGGCTTTAGACCACAGAGGCCAACTTTAAAGTCAGTAAAGTCTCTCGTCTTTATCTCCTGCCTTGTTTTTCTTCCCTCTGTTCACAATAGCAGCCTCCCCAGTGTGGGATAATTCCTCATAAAGATCTGTCTTGCTCTCTGTGTCCTGGGTTGTTTCTCTCTCTTTTCACACCACAATTATCCCTTGAGTGGAATAATGCCCTGTAAAAGCTTAATAGTGCATGTGCTACGTGTTGTCTATTTGTGTTTTAAATGCCTTCCCTAGTGTGGTATAATACCTAGTAAAAATCTGTCCTGTCTTTATGTTCTGCATTGTTGTTTCCTGAAACCAGTGAATTCTGCGTCTGAGCAGTGTCAGATCCTTGTAAATCTCAGTGTCGTACCATGAAACTAAATTATATTCTGAAATGTTTCTCCTTAATTTCTAGAACAAACCATGCAAATAAGAATGGTTGGTATTCTGTATAAACCATCACTGCTGGTAAGTACCTGAACTGTAGGAGACTGAGAGACAGGTGTTCTAATACTTTCAGTACAGACATTGAAATAATGTAGGTATAAAATCTCACTCCTGCTCTCATCTCAGTTTCTGAATACAATAATAAGCAAAAATTAAACACACAGTTGTGCTTAGTCCACCCAGATTGCAGGGGAGAAGAGGGTTTGATCTGCAATAGCTATTTCTATTGCTATCTTCTCCAGCCTGCTGTTAAGGGAACAGAAAAATTAAGTGGTAGGGCTGTACACAGATGGCTCTCCCTAATCCAGAGTAGCAGGAAGCCTGGAAATGGTAGATAATGCAAAAGCATGAACAATATAGGTGCTATATTCTGCAGGACATGGCACTGAGACCCCAGACAAGCTCAAGTCCACCAAAGCTGCTTAGCTCCTGCTCAGCCAGTTCTCATATCATGTTCATTCCACTTTGCTTTACCCCATTCTCTCTATCAGCACTATGCATGCTTATTTTCTTTTTAGCTAAAAACCCTTCATCACTCACAAACGTAAAAAACAAGTCCCAGCAATACTGGAGTCTGATGATCATTTTCAGTTACATGTTACTGCTTTATATATTTTCTGTGGCAAATCAGCATTTATTCAGAAGTAATTTTCTGTTCTAAACTAACAAGCAATGAGTGTGACAAATACTGCTGTTAGTGATTGTGCATTTTAAGGTAATTTTAGAGTGCATGATCTCTGTGGGAATTGCCAAATACATTTTGCTTCTCACATATATATAACTTCAAGTCTCAGTGATAAAGTCCCATTAAAGATATCCTACCCTCTTGACTGGGGTTTTTATCTTTGCTAATGTATTGCTAGTGGCTCTGATGCAATGTGAATGTCCTTGCACTGATTTAATTGGGCAGAAACCTTTGAAATATGCCACAGGCTAATTCACTTTGAGGGTTAAAACAATGAATCCCTGTAGAAAATAATGTATTAGTGGCTAAAAAGATGAATTAATGGCAGTACTGGAATATCATCTCTACAGCAACCATAACAGCTGAATTAATAACATACTGAGGTTTTATTATGGCTTGAGAATTACAGCTGTGATGACACTATGGGTAGCTTGGCCTTCCCCTTTACTGGACCTTTGTAGACACAGTAATCCCTTGGCCTCTGGAGAATTTGTTCTCTTGTGATGATCAAGCAAGATTATTCCATTTACATGATCATATCCTCCCTTATCCATTTCTTTCTCTCCTTCCTTTCTCTNGGATATTTATCTTACTGTATTTTTTCTGCAGCGAGAATTTCAGGGGAAAAAAACCCTTTCAGCTACAGCATTATCTTCTGTTGCCTAAGTGCTTCCTTGATTGATACAAGTGCCATCTTATATCACAGAACAAGGGAGACATTTCTACCAATATGTCTAGTTCTTGAAAGTGCAAGATGAGGCTGTTGAATACTACAGACATCTGCTAATGTTATCTGTCACTTTGGTGAAGAACTTTAGATTGTTTGTTCTATGAATATTGGTTCAAATGCCTCAAAAAAGCCAAACAAACCTCAAGAATCTTAAAAGGACTTGATTAAGTTGAGGTATTAAATGGGTAAAAGGTCATTTACCATACTTTTTGAATCTCTTTCTTTCAGTCTGCCAGAGACAACAAGGGTTTTGCAGGGGACTAATGGTACATGAGATTCTCAGCTAGTTTGGTTTGGGGAGTATTTTTCCTATTAGAGAAGGAAATGGTTAGTGTATTTAGGAATTCGTGCAACTACTTTTGACCAGCTCGGAATCATAATCTGAGCTGAACAGAGCTGTAGGCAGAGTCAACATTCAGCTTCCAAGTCCCTGGAAGAAGCTAACAAGAAAGGAGGAAAAAGACCTGTAAAAATCAGCAGAGGCAATGATGCACGGAGATGAAAGGAGAGGCAAGGAATTCAGTGTGGTACCTTTACCTTTAAAGCTAAAATTACTTTCTACCACACTCAAACCCTTTTTATCACACACACAATGATGACTTGGCTGCATCTCTGGATATTTCTATTTCATACACATTTCCTGTAAATGGGGATTAGGCCATTTCAATCATAACCTGCTCACATAACAACTAGTCAGGCAAAAGAGCTATTAAAATCAATGGGAGAGTTTGGACCATTTAGAAAATGCAGAAT
>WEIV01012677.1:29446-162610 GCA_013390005.1 Calyptomena viridis
TTCTTTCTCTCCTTCCTTGCTCTCCTTCAGGTTTACACACAGGTCACACCCCAAAGGTATACCTGGACACATGCAAGTCAGTAGCCTGAAATTGTAATGCCCTCACTTCAAATCATAGTTTTCAAGGGAACAAATGAGCTCTCGTTCTGCCCACAAAAATAAGATTTTCTCGCAATAAATATATAGGCATAAAAAAATGCTTTCTAAGAAATANTCAGCTAGTTTGGTTTGGGGAGTATTTTTCCTATTAGAGAAGGAAATGGTTAGTGTATTTAGGAATTCGTGCAACTACTTTTGACCAGCTCGGAATCATAATCTGAGCTGAACAGAGCTGTAGGCAGAGTCAACATTCAGCTTCCAAGTCCCTGGAAGAAGCTAACAAGAAAGGAGGAAAAAGACCTGTAAAAATCAGCAGAGGCAATGATGCACGGAGATGAAAGGAGAGGCAAGGAATTCAGTGTGGTACCTTTACCTTTAAAGCTAAAATTACTTTCTACCACACTCAAACCCTTTTTATCACACACACAATGATGACTTGGCTGCATCTCTGGATATTTCTATTTCATACACATTTCCTGTAAATGGGGATTAGGCCATTTCAATCATAACCTGCTCACATAACAACTAGTCAGGCAAAAGAGCTATTAAAATCAATGGGAGAGTTTGGACCATTTAGAAAATGCAGAATAAAATCTATTATTGCTAGCGTTTTCCTAAACTCACGTTGTTATGGGTACTAAAAGGAGTCTTTTACTGTGCAGGGTTTCCCAGGGGATAATCTCACCTGTAAAAGACTGCTATGTTAGAAACAGAATAAAATGACTTGGGCAAAAGCAATACCTAGAGCTCTCAGGGTGGGAGCACAGAGCTTGGTTTGGCTGCAGGCTTTTTCAGGTGTCCTTGTGCTGTCACTAACCTCTCTGCAGCTGGATCCTCCCCTGCATTACACTGGGTTTGCTTACTGAGACTGGTACTTCTTCAGAGAGGAAGCAGTGTTTGTCTACACTACCAACAGGTATGAGTTTGAAGCATGCATAGACATACACATTTAGTAACAGTTGGAAAAGAACCCTAGAGAAATGCAACATCTAGAAATTAGTCATTCAGTTACTTCAGACTAGAACTAAAATGCATATTTTTAAATAGAGAGGCTAATTAAGTCATTAAAAGACATTACCAGAGGCATAGTTTAGTTTCTTGGTCACTTAGGTCTTTGAACTCTACATTTTGATATGGACATTTCACCATGTAAAAATCTTTTCAGATGCAGTATCACTCAAATTGAAGTGGTAATCTTGATGCCAAAATTCCTCGTCCCAGTGTTCTGACCTACGTGTCATGTCGCCAGGTACACAACATTACAGAAGGTTTCCTCTTACTTCAGAAACTAGTTAATTCCTGGGTGAAGCTCCAGAGACCAAGAAAGAAAATATGCTATCAAAAAATGTCCAGTCAACTTTGTTGATTGACAGAGCCTCACATTTTTTACAACTATTTGAATTCAGGGTGTTTACTCTGAACACCACCTTAGTAAACCTCCTCATCAGTCGCCTACATCCATACAAGGAAATATCTCATTTAACTTTGCAAATGGATGCATGCAAGATTGAAAATCACATTAGAATTGAGAGCAACAGGCTCAACAGAGACAAAATATGAGAATTGCCACTCATTTCAGATGGGGCAAAAACATCATCCCCTGCTATTATAAATACTGCCTGTGTCAAAGCAATGAAATTATATACCTTGAGCAGAAATGTGAGTTATGAATCTGCCCCAGGCTAGTACGCTATGAACAGCACATTGTCAGTGTTGTGAGTGTAGTAGGAGCCGGTAATCTTCAGAGATTACAGGTGAGGGGGCAGGCCTGCCATTTTAAACTAACAAAATGCATGTTGTCTTTAGCTCACAGTTCTTCACAAACACTACCCTGCATTCATTTTCAAGCTGTCATAAATTGGTCCCTCAAAATCAGGTTTTCTTTGAGGTCTAAAAGTTGAGTTATTGGCACTCCTCAGGGGAACAGGTTACTAAACTTTTGCATCAGAGTAATCTGGAGTGTTTTGCATGCTGTTTTCAGATCAGCTACTTTGTCTAATGAATGAGATGTGAAATGAGTTCCTAGAGCTCAGAAGAAAGCTGAGGGAGGATTTCTCCATCTCTTTGAAACCCATAGCATTAACCCTGCATACACTATTGCACGTCAGTATGTAACAAACACCTAGACAAACCACTCCATCACCAAACCTTCTGCAAAGCATTAACAGCCAAAAGCAAGGGAAAGGGCAGGATGACTGGTTTTTGAATTCCAAGAATTTTTAAAGAAAATAAAGGCTGACACATGAAGCTTTTGTCAGCATAACAGTCTGCTGGGGTTCTAAGTGTCTGTGCTGAGAAAAGCCCCATACAAACACAATGTAAGATATCCCTAGGGCTATACCTCGTTTCAGTCCCAGAACTCTACACAAAATAAACTGGCAAATGTCCTTTTTTGCTGCTATAGAGTCCAGACTATGTCTATTTGCCTGTGTAGGCATGTCAGTATTGCTAAAAAACACTGAAGGTGCTTGAAACTATTTTCAAATACTACTGTGTGAACCTTTGCCACAGCTAGGTCATTGCAGGAACAGAATGAGGACTCTGATTAAAGAAAAAAAAGTTCTCAGTTGAAAACTATAAATGCTTTGTCACTTATTTGCATACATAAATGTAGAGCAGAGCGTGTGGGTGTCACCCTAATATAAATGTTTCTTGTAAGCTGTAATAACATCATGATTTCCATATGTAATGTCCCATACATAAGCACTGAAGAGTTTCTCCACAGATTCCCAGGCCTGTTCCTACCAGCCAAGCTGGGCTCTTGCCTTCTCATGCAAACACTGTACAAAAAGGGTGTGAGCAGAGCAGGGAGCTGCAGTAGAAAGTTCCCCAGGCCAAACTGGAAGTTCAGTAACACCTGTGACAACCCTGGCTTTCTGCCTGTAAAATCATCCTCTTTGCTATTCAGCTGGAGACATGCACTGTGTAAGAGAATGCAGGACCTGCTGTTGGCTCTCTCTCTAGAGCTATTATAATTGACAAGGATGAAGAGTTCAGAGAATTCATGGATAACTCAAACGAGGGAGCCATCAAATGCGGGAAAAGGCTTATTTTTCTAAGAGAACAGAAGGAAAGCAGGCTTTTAAAAAATCAGAATGCTGTAAGCTTTTTGAAGAGAAGGGAGGGAGCCAATGCTGGCATCACTGCTGCCTCAGGTATTGTGCTTCTCTCTAATTACCTGAAAAATTCTTACAATCAAATGCCATCAGACACATTTATGCATTAGATATTTCTACATGAGTGAGATGCCTCCCTTTGTGGGCAGTACAAAAATGAGACTGTATCTTCATGGTAACATAAATGTCTAAGATGTTTCCCAAATGGCAGATGAACAACTAAAACCTAACAAAATTATTGATTTAAGCAAAGCTCCATCAAAAGCACAGTATTCAGAGCCAAGGGTGATCAGCACTTTGAAAAACCATAGGCAACAATGACTGCAGCTGCTCAGAAAGTTCCCAGTTCCTCAGATTCACTCAAGGTTCATATTAGAGATTTTACTGTGGCGAACAGTTTTAGGATTTAGCGAGCTGCATTCTGGTACAGAGCTCAAAAACTAAAAAACCACATCACTGTAAGCAACTCTGAAACCAAATCCTTCGAGTATTGATCATCATTTGAACTCTCTCACCACATAGTTCTTCAGCAAACAGCCTTTGTTACTAAAGTCATAGTTAAATAGTGTTCCTATTTGTCATTTGCACTTCATAGATATAGAGGAGTATAGATAAAAATCTTTTAGTACTTCATGGCACCCAACTACTATTCACTAGCAGTAATTAAATCCTGCTGTAAAAGTGCTACAAATATTTCTCAAAAGCAGGAACAGATGTTTTTTTGCAACCAAGCAATGACGAAAATCTAACAAGCTCCATAAACCAAAGATGTGGGCACTTCAGAGAAAACTTCCATGATTTTGCTACCATGCTGTCTCAATTTGCCAGCAATATTACAGAGGTAAAACATGACCACTTTCTAGTATTTTTCTTGTCTTTAGTAACACAATAAGTGTCAAGGGAACTGTGGAGTAAAAAAAATAATAATCATAATAATGAGGCACAACACTTACAAATTTACAGTTCTATTTCCAAACCATAATAAATTAGCACAATCACTGAGACTTAGTTACGATTCACAAATCACATCCTCATGTGGCTTTCATAAACTATGATTGTCTAATTAATATTGGTACTTATAAACACCTCCTGGTTATTCAGTACTTTTTTTTAGTAGGTATTGAAATTCAATTACAGCACATGGGTTATTCTAGGCAGTGCCCAAGCTGTGAGACAATGTCTTTGAGATGGGGGGGACATTTTGCATTTTCCTAGATTGGGCCTGCAAGAAAGAGAACCTTAGCCTTTCCTTCAAAACACATCACTAAGCCACTCCGAAGAATCACTTTACAATAAAGTAAACCTTCTCTCCAGGTCCAGAGTGTGTATATTCACCACAGTTGTCATGAGAACTTGTCAGTAGAGTGAGATGAAGAGGGCTATCTGATCTGCAAGGACTTAAATTGATAGCAGAGTATGTTCAATCAAAAGTCACGGTAGCAACTGGAAACCAGAATTCTCAATCAAGCTGGCTTTAATCCAGTGAAATGCAGTTTAAACAAAAAGGGAGAAGACAGAGACTGGATTTCCAAGAATGCTCAGCACCCCCAACTGGGACAATATTTTTAAAGAAATGGCTCGGATCAAAGATAGGCACCTGTAAAAACAAAGGGTTCTGCTCGGTGTCAAGAATTTATGAAAACTGGCCCACTTGAACTAAATGTCTTGACAGCAGCCAAGCTGCCCACAAAACCTGACACATAAATTACCCAGAAAATATAGTGGCTGCATAGGTTCTTTGCTGAAAAGCATGATGACACCAGCTACCACTTGTTTAAACTAGTGCATTTCATTATGTCAGGGCAATTGTCACCCTGGTACATATCTTATTAGTGCTTATTTATTATCAATGTTAAAGAGGTTAACTGCACTGTTATTTCCTCTGCTACTGGGCTTTATTGAATGTCTGAGACACAGAGTTCTGACTAAGCTTGGGCAGCAAAGGAAATAACAGAGGCCGTGGCTTAAAAATAAATATCCTCTAAAAGACTATAGCTATCAAGTAGGGAAAAACAAAGCGAATTTCTTCTGAGAAATCAAGAGAGGAAACCTAGAGCACCCGCTCTGATGAGAGCTAGATGAATAACCTACAAGGGTCATTTATCTGAGAATCTGGGAATCTTTTTTTTCTGTTGCAGGGTATCTATAGAGAGTGTGATCTTCATTTGCTTGGCAAATTCCCAGTATTCTTTGATTTAACATTATGGGTTGATTCCTATCAGTTGCTGTGGAAAGTCATTCCTCATTGTACAAGCAGCATTAATTAGTTGCTGCCTTGTCAGAAAAGTTACCTTGTATTAGTGCTGATCTGTCATTGCATGACCTCAAAAGCACTTCCACTACTGATACTCTCAGTCAATTGGAACATTCACATGTTTAAAAGCTTTCTCATCACACCTCCAAACATTTGCAAATGTGATTACAAGGGAAAGAGGTATCAATAGGAGTCCACCTTTCAGAAGAAAATTAGACAAAAAAGGATTGTACTAGTAGTAGCATTTTTGCATTATTCATCTGCTCAGTGGGAGCTCTGGTACATGAAAGCAGTAAAACAGTTAAGTTACCTGCACACAAGTAAAGATACATTAAATAAACCATAAACATTTGAAAAAATAAGGACAATAGCTACAGTGTTAATTAAGCAGTAAACCAACAGCTGCAATTTTCTTTGCATTTCCAAACAGTTAATGGCAAGTGCTACATTTCAGATTCCTTTACATATTGTTGAAATTAGTTAAAATCAGAAAATTTTTTTTTAAAAGTACAGTCTTGAACAGACAGAAAAGCACAGACTCATCATTTCACAAAACAAACCACTTGTTTATTACACAAAACCATACTTACCCTCTCACACTCTCAAGTAATTTACCTGAGCAGGCTCATCTGCACACACAAACAAACAGCAATCCCTTCTCCAGGCACGGGATTTCCCACAATGTACAAGACAGGAGTCAGACCTAGTGTGTCTTAAGGGAGAGAAAAATCCCAGTTTTAAACAGGCAAAAGGATTTCAGAATGTTATAAGACAGACATTTTGCAGATTTCTCTGTTTGTGACACACAGACTGGGAATTGGAATTGCCACCTTAGTTGTTGCATGTGGTTCCTGCCTAAACAGACGTTTTTCTTTACAATGATATTGGGAACACTGAAGCCCAAAGCACATATCAATCAGCAGTTGATACAATGACTGCTTTAGCTGTTGATTTTTACCTCACACAACATTTGGGAATATATTTGTTGGATTTAATGTTACACACTTAGAAAACACTTTTTAATCTTCACTCCTCTCAGTTCGATTCCCTCAAATACATGAACACATATATCCATGGATACATTTTGTGTGCACATCTGGAAAACAGCTTTTCACTTTCAACAGTGCTGTTATCAACTCATGGGGGGAATAAAAACAGAAGCAGGTCTCCCTAGCCTGATGGAGAGGCACCCACTGCTGGGAAAGACCCAGTGGAGGCAGCTCCAGAGGTGTGTGGAGGTTCAGTGCTCCTCCAGGACAGCCTAAGGACTCATTCAGAAAAATAGCTGGAATAGCATCTCCTTTACCTTCAGGCAGCACTCAAGCACTGTGCTGATCACCATTTGCTCCCAAGCAAAGCAGGTTGTTTTGCCATTGAGCTGCCATGGAGTTTCCAGGAGCTGGGTATTTTTATGGCAATGATTCAACACAGAAACCAGACATCACTGTTTTAAAAAAATATATACTTTGGGGAAAAAAGGATGCTTCCTGCTGATAAAATCCCTGCTTACCTTTCCTTTGCATTTCATACCCTGATGGCAGCCAGGCAAACCTTTTCAAAATGGCGAACAGTGGATTTTGGAGGGAAGAGCCCTCCTGGTCCCTAGCAGTTTTTTAACAAGAGCCCTCACTGTGCTTGTTAACCCCAAACCAAAGAAATTAACCCCCTGCAGTTAAAATATAGGTCCCAGAGAACAAAGCACTGCAGAAGCACTGGGTTGGTCCCTCCCTCACGGCCTTAGGCCTGGGCAGCAGCCATGTCTGGCTGGGCAGCTCTGCCCAGGGCACCAGCCATGGCTTCCTGACTGGAAATGTTCCACTCTCAGCTTGGTCTGCTTGAGGTGTTAAAATTTCCCTCACTCCCTCCAAATTCTCCTCAAATCAGTCTTTCTGCCCCTGCCAGCCCAGCCAGCAGTGCCCGCAGTGTGAGGCTGCTGTGGGGGCACCAAGCTGGGCTTGGTGAGCACCTGGGGGCTGTGGAAGAGGAGGAGCAGTAGTTCCATAGTGGGACACTCTGGACAGTCTGACCACATCACCCCAGCCCTGTGGAAACCTTCTTGGCAATGCATTCCCCAGGGGTAATCTTGGCAGCAGAAACGTGTAAGAGAGAAAAAATGGTCTCCTAAACCTGTGATTCAATTCTGCTGGAAGGGATGGTCAGTCCAGCAGACAGGAACAGCAGCCTTGGAGGGTGTGAGGAAGGAGGTCCTCAGGGCCTTCCAGGAAGGATCAGTGGGACAGTTACAGGTGCACACGTTTTACCTCCAAACAGGTTTCTGCCACTTTTTCTCTTTGTAAAAGCCCCTGTTGCACTTTGCTTTCTCTTTTCTTGATGCACCTCTCATCAGGGCACTGCATGTGTGCCTTCTGCTCTTCCCCCTCCAGGCATCTCTTTTCTTTGCCCTTTTCCATTTGGCATCTGCAGGGCTGGTGGACTCGATATTTCATCAACAGCCAGGTTACCACCTATGCTGAAGACATATTGCTTTTCTCTTTCATCTGAAAAAGCTAGAGGTGATAGAGACAAAAAAATACTGCACAGATCATTTGGGCAATCCCTCCAGGGGAGATAAGATTGCTGTTGATTGCAGGTTTATTGGCTCTTTAATTAATACCTATAGGATCAATTTTCAAGAATCCCCCACAGCCTCACTTGGGATGTTATTTGAAAGGCTAAAGGCAATTCAGAATATTTTTCCTGATATCCAAATTAGTTTTTTCTTTTTATGTTCATTCTACTGCTCCTAATTATATCATAACTTCTATGGTGTGACTGAATCCTTCTTTTTCTTCTGTACACATCCATTACATTATTTTGCATTTTGCTACTTAGCTGCTATCCTGCTAAGCATGTAATTTACACAAACTTGCTATGTTTGCCTCTATACAGCAGTCCTTCCAGACCACTTTATTTCTCTGTTATCAGTATTTTTCAGATCACTGATATCTTTACAAGATATCCCAAATACAAGTACATGAGGATGCACGAGTCTGTATCAAGGCCCCAGGATACCAGTATACTGACTGAGGGCAGCTAATCTGGGGGAAAAAACATGGCATTAAAACCCCAAGGAGTTAAAGCAAGACCAAATCTATGGTTTATTTGCTCCAGGACACGTTCTAATCAGTGCAGCCCCTAATTGTGCTAGCCTTTCTTCCTTTTATATCACGTTGCAGATCAAAGCTAATTTTATGGAAGCAATCAATCTGAACTCTTTTTACTGCATAATTTCTTGCTATATCTCTCCCAATTTGGAGTATTCTGTAGACGGGGTTTTTCTCACATGTATTAGTTCACGTTTTTCCATAGTATATTGCATTTTATTTTCAGCTCAAGAGTTAAATCTACCTGTGAAAATAACAGCTTTCACTCGATAAATTAAATTCTGACCACAGGGAAGAGTGGAGTGGGGTGAATAATGCAAAACCACTCAAATGATAAAGAAAACTCATACGAATATTCATTCGAATTTAAACACAAAGATGCTCCAGTTATATTAGTATCCATGATATCTTTGCTTTCTGCAATAACTAGGAAAATTGAGTTTTATAAGATTGTCTCTGAATGCTTAGGAAAGCAAATCTTAACTTTCTTTACATGGTCATTCACACAGGAATGTGATTAGGAGGGTTGTGTTCATCTAGTTAAGAAGCAAAAATAATACCATACACTCTGTGGCAATCTGTCCCATAGACCCATGCAGAGCACTTGGAATTCAACTCCTTTGACTGCAGGACTGAATACAAAGTGAACAAACAACCTGATAGAGACTGCTAGGCATGGAAATAGTTAACTAAAGTGCAAGCGAAATTCATGAAACATTTAACCACATCATTTTAAAATATGAATGATGTTTAAAAATATCAGGCTGTATACAAACACTGTGAAAAGTGGGTAAAGTATACTGAAAACATACCTTTCTTGGAGTTTTACATTTTGCAGGAGGTTAAATTGGGCTACACAGTGTTAAAGAGCAATCAATTGAAAAGGCTTGTAAGGTATGAAAGGATAAGACTGGGGAATAATAATTTGATCTACTTGGTTTGGATGAGAAGCATGAGGTGAAATAGATGAGAGGAAAATCCTACTGGGATTCTGGACAGGCAGCCCCACAGGGAGATTTCTAACCACAGGGGACACCCAGCCAGGTGCCATCATGCCAAGGAGCCCAGGGATCCTCAGCAGCTTGTTTCACCTCACTGGCATTGCAGGGATCTTGCAACTCCGTCCCTTTGATCTTGCTTCCTGTCTGGGACATAGGAGCAAGGGTGAATCCTGCCCTGGGAGAAGGCTGCTCAAAGTAATCTCTGGATGCAGGGCCCAGATTTCCATTTTTAACTCTTCAGAGTGTCTGTTCACTGCTTACCTCGATGAGCTGGTGGACTTCACAGCTTGTTTGCTGCAGACAGCTGCTGTGCAGCAACTGAAATACTGTTTTAAAGCAAGAGCTCTTTCTGGAATAATGCAATAGAAAACCAAATCGGAAGCAAACTGTTCTGTTGGATTCAAGGCTTTTCTTTCAACAGAAGCAAACCAGCTGTAGCCCAAGCCCCAGTCTATGGATAGTGTGATCATGTTACCATTGTTCTCTTTCCCTGTTTAAAATGGACACTGGATACAGAGAATGTATCAAGCCATTATGGATACTACATGCTGTAATAGAATACTATTCCTGTAACATCTCAAAGGGGACACAAGATATTGCTTGCTTCCTATTCTTAAGTGACCATTGTTAAATAATGTATAGGCAAATGAGTGGGTTGCCATTCAAGGGAGAAAATATATTTTTCTATGACTTCTGTGACTACCTCAGTGAAAGTGACCTGGATTTTATTTATTTAGGTGATTTTAGAAGGTGTCTGAACCGTCCTATCTGAGAAAAGAATGCATCAGTTTCCTCTGGAATAACAGCCCCCAAACTAGGGTAATATTGTCTTTAATGGAGTTGTGCCTACGTTCAAGACATACCCTGCAGTTTTCTGTCTTGCCAGCCTAACAGGACTGCTTTGCATTGCCATACAGGTGATTCCAGGTTTGATTTTCATTCCCCCTTCCCCACATCAGTTGAAGGTGCCAAATCTGCTTAAAGATAATAATCAAAACCACATTCTCAGCTCATTCAGCCTTCAAAGACCAGCGTGCTCCACTATGAGGTCAAATTGGCAGGGACTATAGGAAAAGGCCTGGCAGGATGAGAAACACCCTGCTCATAACAATCCAGAACCTGCCAGTTGCTGTAGCAAAAAGCAAAGCCCAGGAAAACTGAAGCAGCTCTCGCTCATTTCATGACTGGCCTTGCTCTTTGCAATACAGAGCTGAGGAAATCATTGTTTGGAAGCCCAGCTGATAGTACATAGATTATTCACATGGGTGTGCAAGAAAATAAGTAGGTGCATAAATACTTCAACTATGCTGTGCATTTCCCAATGCAGACTTCCTTCACTTTAATGCTGACATGCTGTTGACTTTTTTATTTTTAATTATGAACTAAAATATCTTTTGCTATCAGTTATAAATGTAACAAATATTCTGCTGTTTAACTTCAAATTCCACATCACTCATGCAAGTTGTAAGTTTAGTCAGCTTAGTATCTCTGAAATAAAATATTTGCCTGCAGGAAAATTAAAGGTTATCTCATATTAAACAAATACATAGTGATATGACATGTTAGTGAAAATTCCAGCCAGATGACTAGTGTTAATCTTGTAATACCATTAAACAAATCTACAGTCATGAAGGGTTTCTCAGACCATTCCAAACAGTAAAAATGCAGGAGGAAAGATATCCTTGTCATTAAAGAACAGGTTTGTGATCCTATAGATCAGACGTCTGTTCCTGGCTTTGTCACAAACTGAGTGACCTTTAATAAAAAAAAATACCTCTCAGTGTGCCACAATACCAACTTTGTAAACTGGGGATAATCAAACATTCACTTTTTTTCTAAATAGATGAAGGGGTTTGGTAGAGAAATGATAACTGACACTGGTAAATTACACAAGGGGAACTTTAAAGAAGGACCAAGATCTTCCAACATCTTAATAGAATTAACCTATAAAAACAGTAAGAAAATTATCACTGTTTCCCATCTAGGGTGGAGGGTTTGTTAACTGTGGATGTTAGTAAGCTGCTAAATTACCATTTTTTCATTTGATGCATTTCCAGACATTCATGTCTCAGATAGACTGATCTATTCTGCTGCTCTGGTGTTTGCTTCTGCCCTGCTCTGAGAACCAGCCTTCCTCCTTCTCCTTCTTTCCCTGCCCTCCCCTCAGGTCCTTTACCTCTGTCTCCTTCAGTCTATTCTCAAGAATGTCAAGACTACAAGAGGTTCATGTTTGAGAACCTCTGACTACTCAGAAGTCATAACGAGAGGCTGTCTGCCTTCTGCAGAGAAGCAGATGATCTATCATTTTTCTTAGGACAGCAGTTTTATAAGGACTTGCTTTAACACACCTTGTCAGCTACTGGGATTAACAAATCTGTGAGAGGGAAATTCTGTTACCAAAAATATCTCAGAAAATCTGACCGGCATGCTTTTTTTTTTTCCTTAAATTTAGGAGGAGGAACAGAAAATCTAGCCAAAACCTTTGTTTATTTGACAGACACACTGAAGGAAAGAAAAAATTGCCTCCAAAAATGAAGTTCTGCTGAAAGGCAGTACAACACCTCACAACTACAGTGAGTGGCAATAGACAACATGCAGGAAAACATGCTTGTCTTGAATTAATGAATTGACAAACTGGTTTCTTACAATAATTATGAATCATCATAAACTTTAAACTTCTAACTCATTATATATTATTAACTGCTAATTCAGCTCTTCTCTTTCTTGTCTTTTGTCTCTTGGGAGAAATGGGAAAGTGTTTCAGAGCTTCCTTGGAACCTTTTCCTTATGGTTGATTACTACAGTGCTATTCCTAGGATCATCTGGTTACCATCTCAAACAGAGCTATTATTCTAATTTAGAATAGTATTAACAATTTTGTTAATCCATCTCTGCTGCAAAAAAATGTGTCCAGATAGCAACTGCACACACTGATAAGGAAGTTTTTTATAGCAGAAATATGCTTTCATATCTATTATTCTATTCTGAGCTTTTGAGGGCAGGGCAAACCATGTCTTTGTTATAGACTTGAAATAGGAAATAAAATATTTACTAAGCAAAGGTAAGCCTTCCTGGGACTACACATTGTTAATCATCAAACCTCACCCTTATTACAGAGAACCAATGTCACAGAGCAGGTTAGGGTCTGTTTCAGTGACAGCAAGGTATTATCAGGGTCATGAATCCTCAGCAATGCCTATGATCGTAAGTAAGTAAAGTGTACAAACACAAGTAAACAAAAGCTATTATTTTTACTACAAGTGAATGTATTTTCTTTAGTGAATAACTACTTATAAGATGAAGGTTAGGGAATAACTACTCATAAGCTGAAGGTAGAGTCTGTAATTTTTGCATTTTAAAAAACTTGTCACAACAGGCACACTCACAAAAAAACATTTCCTGGCAGTGAAGTCAAGCAAGTAAAGAATACTTCCCAGTAATTTCAGAGAAGGGAAGCAAGTCCTAAAACCCAAATGTCACATGAATTTAAGCATCTAACTCCAAAAAGATTGAAATTCAAGTGAAGTTCATAACAGATATAGAGGCACTCAACTTGTAGGGTTCACAGATTTAGAGAGACGTATTTCTGATGAGAGAAACTATCCAGATTCTTTCACTACCAATATTGCCTTGTCATGCTTTGATAGCATTAATTGTTCTTGGTGCAAACCTGGTTGGAAATCCCTTGAAGGATCTGGAAAGAAGCTCATCAACTTGATTTCTTAGTTATTAAACTTAATTACTAGCATTTATCCTGTCCTTTTAAAATGAGCAGCTGCATAAAGTGCTCAACCCGCCAACCAAAAAACTAAATCAAAAAAACCCACAAAACCTCGTTAGTTCCCAAAGGCCATTTTGCAAAGCAACACACGAAAATGTAGATAATTATTTGGAGCAGAGAATATAAACTTTCAAATTACAACTGAAGCAATGTTGTCTGGGCCAGTCGCATGAACATGGCCATATACCTACAGATCAGGGAATGAAAAAGTGTTCTACAGGCTCCTGGACAGGCAATTTCTATCACATCAAGACAAAGATCAATCTCTGTCTTTCGTATGGCATTCATTAGTCTGTTCAGATAGTCCATAATAAAGCCCAAACAGCAAAACAATTAGATATAAGAAAGAATTACTTGTTTAAAAGCGTTAACACAATTAGTCAAACTTCTTCATTTCAAACCCTGCATGTATTTATCTCAATCTAAATATATCCCTGAGACAAGATAGCTCATGGTATGCAATTACATGCTATGCTCTGTGAGAGGCAGGTGGAAACAGAGCAGAAATGAAGCTCATTTATCCCATTATCAGCGTGTGCTTCAACTCTATCAGGTCACAGCCTTGCCCACCTGTACCAACACTTCTGTAATTGATTCCTAAAAGTCCTCATGTGCTATGGCTTCCAGTGCCATTTAAATGCAGATTTGGACTAATGGAAGGGCTGCACATTTCTGAACCAAACTCAGGGAATGTATTACTTGCCTATTCAGTGATCTGAATGCTTTTATTCTTTTCCTTAACAACCTTTATTTTGTTGTGCGTATTTTTTTTTTTTAATTTAAACAACATGGGCTTTTTCCATGCTCTGTTAAAAGAGGAAGGGGGAAAAGAGCTAATTATATCTGAATTGAAGTGCAACCATGGCCCTATTAAATAGGTAGCAGTTATGGGCTATTGATCGCAGTTCACAGGAAAAGCTTGTCATGTAGTGTCAAGAGGTTAATGTAATTACAAGAGTGGGCAGCAGGATCAGCTGTGTCCTCCAATAGGCGAATAACTAAAAGCTGCTTTGGAGACACATAATGTTGTCAAAGCATAAATAATTCATCCCAGCATTTGAGAAGAAATTACTGCTCTGTTCCAGCGTATTATTCAGCCATTAAAACCCTGCCCTTGTAAAGTCTTTTGATGTAGTCATATTTTCAGTTCTAAGAGCAGTTTTGGAGCATTCAGCTTTTATTAAGCCTTATATTGTTCAGTTTTCAAAGTAGTAAAAAGGATATGAAATAGACTTACAATTTGTTTAATAACTGCATTGCGATTCAGATAAGAGGGAGAGAGCTGTGTGGATTTATGGAGTGCCTGTGCAGCACGAAGAGGAAGCTGTGGCGTGATGTGATGGAATTTTTAACTCCCCTAAGCTGGGCAGAATTAAATGGGCTTCAGCTATTTGCTAGCATTGATAGCTGCAGCAGTTTCACAGCATTTGGTGACCCATTTCTCGAGAGCCAGCTAAGTAGGAGCCATGAGAAGTATCAGTGTGCCAGGCTATTCTCCTGTTATAGCCTCTTGACTCCAGCTCTTTGCTTGTCCTCATTAAAGTCTGTGGCAATTTAATGCTGAATGGCTTCCACTCAGCTTTTGCAGTCTGAACCATCTTGCTGTTGGATTCAGTGTCTACAGTTTACTTCAGTTTATTTCAGTGTCTACAGTGTTTACTGTTGGGGAAATGGTGCTGATTTATGTCAAATTACAAGACTACCCTAAGTAATTGCTGTTCTACCAAGTCCTGACCAGCCCCATGCAGATGGGTAGGTTGGTGGAACAACAGAAGAGAGAGAGGAAGGACAGGATATTACAAGGGACCGTACTCTCCTCAATCCTCCTGTCCCTACACAAAGTTAATCTGGTGCTTAGATAGTTCATTTACACAAACAAAACCCAAAAACTGCTCTTCACTAATAATTCCTAAATTAAATTCCCAGACAAAATTTGCTAATAAAAGAGTTTAGGGATCTCAGCCCGTCTATTCACAAACTTAGGGTTGCTGTGACACTGACCATGCCTGTAAAGGGAAAAAAAAAAAGTGGAATCTGAATACATAATTTTGATGTCTCTGATTATTTTTTATTTTAGAACAGAATTCTGTTTTTTAAATGGTAAACAATTGCTTGTTTGAGAACAGACTAAGCAGCTAACAGTTTCAAGAAGAAGGGATGTGGCTTGTCAGAGAAAACAGGCCACCATTTCAAGCTGACCAAAAGGAAAGGCACCCTCTACATATCCCCAATCAATCTCTCCCCACCCTAATTATTCATTCTGCTCTCCTGTTGGGGCCTAGTCCCTGTTCTTCACCTGCCCACAAATATGTCTAGAGCTGTAAAGCTACAGCTGGAGGCATGAGCCTTACCCTCCCCTCTGCTAACAGCACTTTTGCAAGAATATTACCAATATGAGGAAGTCTACAGTGAGCTTTCAGATAATGATGGCTGTGGACCACTGTTCATTTCTCATCAAGCAAAACAGCAGCCTGTATTTGGTACACAATTACAGAAAACAATCATAGGATGAAACATTGCAGCTCCCAGACGCTACAGGAATTGACAGTAATCTGACAAAGAAAGGAATGAAAATCTAGTTGCAAAGTCAGTATAGGAAAAAAAGGGAAAATAAAACAGAACCTAAAGGTAATGCTGAGGAGACAACTGCATGAAGTAGAAGCTTAGAAACAATTTTAGGGAAAAGGTTTACCAGAACAGGAAAAAATACAGAGAAAACATGAAAAGAACAAAAATATACAGATTCTTTCATTATCTTTTGCTTTATGAAAGCCCTTAAAACACCACTATTCTGGCATAGCAGTTATTCTTCTGGATTATTTTAAAGGAATAAAAACCAAGTGAAGTCCTGCCAAAAACTGCTGTTCTAATTTTAAATCTACTTTTAAACAAAACATCCCCAAACATTAGATATTTCATCAGTGGCACCTAAAGAGACCACATTTCTACGACAAAGAAGATTTAGATTTTATACAAACATTTCAGCAACAACAACAACAACAAAAAAAACCAAACAAGCAAACAAAAAAAAAACCCAAAACACATTTTCAGGAAAAAGATTCAAAAGCAAGTTAGTTCTCACCAGGAATATCCTCATCTTTGAACCACATATGTACTGCATTTCTGTGCCTTTTTCCCGTGCACTTGTGTACAGATGTGTGCTGTGTTGTGAGGGGAGTTTGTCTTGGCTTTGTGTGTATCTGTGTGGTGTTGACAGTAGGATTTTGATGTTTCTTGCACTGTTTCAGCCAGAGCCTGAAGAACAGAGTCAACTTTATTCCTAAGGGCAGCTGAATTTATTATCTTAAATTCACCATACATGAGTAAGATAACTAGAAATGTGCCAATATTATGCATATACAGGTCACAACTCCACAGAGTTAGTTAGGAGGCTCTTTCAAACTGCCAAACCAAGTCTGAATGGCAACCTAAAAGCAGCTTGCTGATGGTTCAACAGTTACAAACCATAGTAAAAGACCACAAAATATGCAAAATAGGAGCTTTGTGCTGTTTTTCTGTCACTTTGTGTTTGTGTGGCCTATGGCATCTCTGAAATCTCAGCAGTGGTGCACAGGGACAGCCAAAGGCCAACCCCACATTGACTGCATCAGGCAGAGATTTAGTCCAGCTGAGAACTGCACTTTTTGTCATTTCTGTCATCAAATCTCATCACCCTCATCACATGGCCTGGTTCACATCTTAGTGTTTGGATTCCTTGAATTTATCCTCTGATAAGCAATGTCTTCCCAAGTATGCTAGGTAGTAAAAATGAGATCCATGCATGTGCTCCTGTGTTTGTTAGCAGAAGTTGTCTACCATGGCTACGTGAAAACACAGCATTCATTGCCATAGGTTGGATACAGACTCAAACTCTTCTTAGGAAACAGGCCAAAAGCTGAAGTTCTCACCTGGCTTGGATTTGAAAATTTGGCAATTCAGCAGTTTTGAATAATATCTGTGAAAAACCATCAACTACTAAATTTAAACAAAAGTTTGCTTGGAAGGCTTTGGACACTTTTTCCAGAGAGCTAGTTCTACATTTCGAGTTCCTAAAGCAGTCTGGCCCCCAGTCCTCCCCCAGGGGAGTGCTGGCTCAGCCCAGTTCTTTTGTTTTTAAGAGATTCACTAGCTGACTGAATAACATAGCACACAGGTTACAATCTTTCTTCTTTTGAAGACAATGATAAAACTCCCAGTGGGGCTGGGATTTAATTTGAGGATTACAACTGCTGTGAATCAATCCTCTACCAACTTTAGAAGAGTTGGGCCAATTAACACCAGGCAAGAGCACAGTCCATTCTACCCAGAAAGCAATAACATCCATTATTGTTTTTCGCAGCCAGCACTCCGCTATTCTCCTTCACCATCATTTCCCCTCTATTTCCCACTTTTTCTCTTCCCAATTTTTGACTTGCAGAGTCCTCTGAACCCTTAAAATATTTCCTCTCTCTGAAAAGCAACAGAAAGAAAAATGTTTGGATTTTTGCTCTTTCAGGAATCTGTTTTGCCCATGTCCAATTAAAACAAATATAAAAAATAATCTCCTCATCGCCATTGAGGAAGGAGGTGGGGCTTTTAAAATATACAAATCAAGTGAAATAACAGCACAGACTGCCAGCCCCAGACCAGATGAGCATGGAGGGATGTATGCAATACATTACAAACATTCACACCTCAGTCCACACCCAAGGTTGTCTTGGGTCCATTGTCCATGTTCTGAACTCTGTAACACACAACGAACTTTGTTTTCTTAGATTATTTTTGTTTCAATACTTCGTAAACATAGTTACATGATTTTAATTCTTCAGAACAAAGTTCTGTTAATTTGTGCCTTCCCTTTTGATTGTGACAACTCTAAAAATGAGCAAATTCTCCACTTTGAAAAACTTTGTAGCATGCTTTTTTCCATGTATTTGTGTTAGCAGTTTTCCCTCTGCTTTTTTCCTCCTCCTATTTCTTGGCTTCTCTTTAGTTTCTCAACCTGGCTGCAGCTCTGCCCCAGCCGCCTCCTCCTTTCAGACCAACTTTTCACAGCCTGGAGCCCAGACTGCAGCAGAGACAACCTCCTCACTCATCAGGGCTGTGCAGATTTATACTTGCTTATAATGCTGGGACTGAACTAAAGTGCTGTAAGACAAACTGCACTAACTGTGCTATTTCATGCCAGGAAAACTCCAGCTGACTTCTTAAGCCATCTTTAAGGCTGCTCTGCACTCCTAGAAATCTGGGCCTTAGAACATGAACAGGGTTTTTAAGCTTTGTGTGTTTTTCTTTTAAATTAGAGTTTGTCACTGAGAAAGTTTGATTGATTCAGGCAACATAAAGAAAAAAACCCATGCAGCTCAGTTTCTCAGTCACATACTGAATTTCAAAAGCAATGAATCAAAGAGGACAGTTCATGAGCTGAATGCTTGGCTGTGCTCTTCAGCAAATCCATTAAAACAATACCATTTAGTTTACAAAATGATACATAAACAAAAAAAAGCTACACCATTGATAGCAGATATCTTCTACAAATGAGCACACAGCTGAAATGCAGCTGCTTTAGCTGGGTTCCACTTAAAGCAAAGCCCCAGGACATAACACTGATGCCAAAGAGGAAAGAAAAAGCTGTAAAATGAAACAAATGAAGCAAGGAAGCTCCAATCTCACCGGCCTGATATTGCCCTTGGTAAATACTCCACTGGAAGTCATTGCATCTAAAGGAATGAATGTTAGTTCATGCAGTTACATATGGGAGAGGCATGGGGGTTTTTTGCAGGCTCAAACTTTACAATGAACACAATTTGTTCACAACTAAGACCTTCAGTTGATGAATTTAAGATTCCATATGCTGTTCCTGCTGGTAATGAGATATTAAAGATTACGAGATAAACCAACATGACATTCTGATTCAAAAAGGTAAGCTTATAAGTCCATGGAAATCCCTTTTTAATACAAGCAGAAAGGGCTTAGCATTACTACAAGTTTGTTCGACAGTCAATAAAATTAGACCCAATAAGGAAAAGGATGAATGAACAAAAAGATTTGTATTCCGGCAAGAAAATAAGACTTAGTGTTACAAAAATCATCTGGTGACTCGTCTTGCGCTAGGGAACTGTTTGGGTTATGGGAACACTTGGAACTGCCTGGACAGCCCTGTATCTGTTGACAATATCACATACAGCTCCTCAGTCACACACGAGGGGCAAATTCCTCCTCAGAACACGAAGCACACACATAGGAACGTGCGTGGTGTTTAATAAATGCTTTGTTTGAGAACAAAGGGAGGAATTGTTCCAGTACCCGACAGCACATTGTCTTTATTTCCTCAGCAATTTGAACAGAGCTGCATTTCATTTTCTTCCTGAAGTATATTTGTATCTGCATTAGATGATGTTGAGATGCTCTGTGTGTGTGTGTGATTATGAAAAGCACAAGCCTCTCCAGTCCCGAAACTATGATGGGGCTGCCAGGAAACCACAATGCATTCAGGACTTGGGAAAGTGGAAACTCCTCACCAGTGGCAATTTAAGAGTGAGGGCTGAGGGAGGTTTAATGGTAAAAAAGAAAAAATAGCAGACATAAATAGGAGCTGGAGAACAGGAAATATGATTGAGATGAATATAGGAAGGAAGCAATCAAAAAAAAAGTAAACCAGGATTTCATCAGACAAATCTTGACTTAGGGTTGTCTGCATCACAAATGAGTGCACTGAGGGACTGAAGGCCCAAGCACAGGTGAAGAAACCCAGTCCTGACACTGCTGAATACAGTGTGGGGAGTAATTAACAGGTAACATAATGAAAACATGCAGGTTTCTTGAGGGAGGAGAATGTCAAGTAAAACCTGCCAAGTGCACCAAGTGACTATTGACAGCCCAACTCAGGCCCCTGCTTTGTTTGTTGCTCTATCTGGTTTCTTTGATCAACGCAATACAAACCTGAGCCCAGGCCCAGAACTGGCCATATGTGCTTTTAGAACACAAACAGATTCTGCTCAGCTTTTCTTTCTCCACTGTGAGTAGGCTTATTTCAATTGGCTCAGTATTTGACAACAATTAGCTTTGGGTGGAGGGAATGGAGACCATGTAATTTTTCAGCAAACTGCAAAGCTATAGCCCAAAAAAAAATGGAAGTAGTTCCATTTAAAACACATATACAAACTCTGCATCATTTTACAGGTGTTTCTGATTTAAGCCAGACTTGTTGTTTTCTGCTTTTCTCAAGCAAATGCCAAGCTAAAGGCTTGCTGTGAAACAAAACATAACCACCACAAAAGCACCAGCCAAGCCATCAGAACCATTGCTCTCCAGAATCTGAGCCCAGAAAAATCAACACTCAGGGTTGTCCCAAGACACACAGGACTTGGGTGCATCCCTGGCTGAGTCTGGGAGCACGCCATGGCCAGGAAAGGCTTGAGACACTTCCACTATTAATTCACATCAAGACAGCATTTGCATATCCTGATACTGTAACAACTCCCAGGTCTGCTACCCTGCCCAAAGAAGAAAAAAATTACCTGGTATCCTCAGGGAACTGTTTCCTTGTGAGTTTCTTCTCCCCTCCCATGCAGCTGCTGGCTAGCTGGGGAACAGACAGCATAGTTCATTGTAATTGTGGGTTGCAATTAAAGGGTGCCCAGCAGCTGGATACACCTTGGGTAATTTCCACAGCTGGCAAGGACTAGATACACATTGACCACTGGTGGTTTTATACACCTTGCAAAGGTCATGGTGAAGACAATGAGTTGCATTTCCCAGAGTTGGAAGTAAAAATAATGCAGGTGAAAGTCAGAGAAGCAAAAAGATGCAATGCCAGCAGTGTATTTGTCTTTTTCCTTAACCAGACTACCCCTGATCATAAGCAAAAAATGGTCCCAGAGAAAGTATTTTACAAATTCAATCTCTGTCATTTTAATACGTCATCACTCTCAAGCCAAGCCCAGGGACAATTGATGTGACTTACTTACGTTGTTTTATAACAAAAAGAGATTATTTTTTTATTAAAATGTTCCCAAGGAATTTCTTATTGTTGCAATAATTTAGAGAAAAGAGGTTGACCCAGGAAAAAGTCTGTACTTTATGAGGTAGGTGATTGCTTCCAGAGACTCTGATCACTTGTAGCAAAATTTCCCACTGGTTCAGAAGCATTTTTTAAAAAGTTCTCCATCGATCCCAAAAGAGCCTTGGTCCCAGTCCATTATCAAACACATCTAAGAGCAGAGAGTGATGAGTGAGTCCTGCTCATATCTTTGTTTGGATCTGAGTCACCTTCTGACAGGTTGCTCTGTATCATACCAAAGGCATCCCTGTATTATGCACATTCCTTGCCAGCTGGAGTTGTCTTATTGTGTTGAAAATAAAAGAATAATGACATTAATGATTTGCCTTAGAACACAAACTGGCAGCAGCATTGCTGTGGAAGTCATACTTCAGCACCTGACAGGTTCATTTTCAGTTGTGTAAGTAAATGTAGTTGCCAGTAAGGTAAAAATACCAGTAAAAATCTAACACTGGTATTACAAAGCCTATCTGAATAGTCTCCTAAGGGCAGCCCTGGGACAGATAAGGCCATGCACACAGTGAGCTCATGGCCACGTCCTCCAGAGCAAGGCTCACACACCAGCACACTCGGTGTGTCAGTGCAATGCCAAATGTAACCCCAGCAGGGGAGTTGTGCACAGAGAGATGGGCACCGTGGAGGTGAGAGCTGAGGTGCAGTGCTCAGTGCTGCACCATGACAGTCAGCCAGAACACAGCTCTTTTCATGCACATGTGTGACAGGTTGACCCTGACTGGGTGCCAAGTACCCGGACAGTCTCTCGCCCCTTCCCTTTACCAATAAGATGACAGCAACTCGTGGGTGTTAAGACCAGGCAGTTTAATACAAGCAAAGAAAGGTTACATAAACCTATTCCTCCCACCACTTAACTTGTTACTAAGCAAGAGAAAAAACCCACCCACTAATCCAGCAAAGCTCTTGCACACCCATCAGTATATTTTATTTATAATAGTACTGTTGAAGTCAAACACAGGTTTAACACATCACTTACAAGTTATTCCCAGAACTGAAACAGTTATGTGGACTTCATTTGGTTTCAGAATAGCTCCTTCAGAGAAATGCCACAGTCAATCAATTAAGAAAGCTAAAAGTAATCAGTCACCCACAGTTGATTGGATTTAGCAGTTGGTGAATGCTTTTTTGTTCTTGGATCAACTACACCCCCTTTCAAAGCTGATTAAAAATTGTTGATGATCTCTTCCACCTGCTCAGGATGATAAACTGGCTCCAAAACTAACCACCTCCAAAACCCTAAGTCAAAAGTAGTTCCTAGCAGGCTGTACCCTGGTGTGAAGACAAAAGCAGGTAAAAAGTTTCTTACCTGCGAAAGAAACTTTCATAGACATCAGTTTTTGAATCCAGTAACACTAAAGAAAGCAGTGTCCCTGGGCACAGAAAAAGTGGAATTGCTTCCTGCAAATACTCATTTACTGTCATTCCTTGGTCTCCCCTCTCTGCATCCCCCAGGGCAGTGGGAACCACCACACCAGTGCACACAGGGTGGAACAGCATCATCGCGGGTGAACCTTCAAAACTTGAAACAACACTGCCCTGCTGGTACTTCTGAAAATAAAATAGCTGGCTTATTAGGCTGTTTCCCCTCTGTGAGGGGTCAGCAAAACCAGCAAAGACCATGGCTCTGCCATTGCCATGGCTCCCACAGGCAGAGCTGAGCTGCTGCTGCTCATTTGGGCTGCTGGATCAGGGGATCAGGGCATGTCAGTGTGTGCTTGTCCAAGCCTCAAACTCATTTAATGGCATGAGGGAGCTGTTGAGTTCTCCATTTCTTTCCTCCATCTGTGCATGCTAGAGATCAAAAGTGGGTCAATGGCTCATAGATGTCCTGCCTCTTCAGCAACCATAATGGAGCACTCAGAGAGTCTGCAAAAATGACAGAAAAGGTCTCTGAAGATGTCGTGTTGCAATCCCAACCATTTGGCCAAACAAAACCCATCTGCCATCATAACACAAACTTGAAAACAAAGCTGACAAAGCCACAAGTTGCAGGACTCCACAGAAACTCTCCTGTCTGTTGTTGGATACCATTATTTTCTATTGTTCAACATGTATTTCAAATATTTGTATGAATAATGGCCACATAAAAAAATCAACAGACAAAAAGACCCACCTGAATGTTCTATCACTACTTGAGTCATTGCCAAACCACACTTTAAAATACATTTTCTGGTGAAATATACAAACAAAGTTGCCTAAAGTTTCATATGGCACATAGCTAAGGACTACATCCTTAAGCTGTTGCAAGTCAGGGCACTCCCAGTGAAATCAGTTCATACCACCTACAGGACCAGACCAACTCATTTATCCTTATTTCCTTATTATTCTCAGTGCCACCTTTTCTAGGTCATTCATTTATGCTGGTCCATTCAGCCCAGCAGCCTCTTTAATTGTGGAAGAGCATCAACATTCAATTTTAACCCTTTTTTTTCTTTTCAGGAGCACTTTTTACAACAGAATTTTAACAATTTTTCAAAAAGGTGAAGGTAAATGCTCTTTCATACTTGTCACACATTATGAATCTGCTGCCTGGGAAGTCTCAGGCAAGGTCTCAGACACAGGTTAATGCTGTCAGCAGAAGAACTGAGCACTCTCTTGCTTCCCTGGGGATTCTCATGCATGTTGAGTTTGCAGATGATCCCACAGGCATATGGCAACGAGAGGAAACAGGCCTCCATAGCACTTCTGAAAATTTGAGGCCAGAATCCTTGAAGGACTTTAGGATTTAAACCTATGGAAAACCAGCATCTCCAGCACATGTTCACCTCCAAGGTCTTTGCATTTTCAGAGCACGTAGGACTTGTTCAGCTTTAGCTGCCAAACAGCCACATTCCTAATGCTGTTCCAGAGCTAAGGACATAGCCCCAGCCTTCAAATGTGCAGGAGCTCAGAGACAATTTCCTGGAGGACACCCAGCCCCCACCTCATTCACCCTCTCATAACCCCCTGAACCCTGTTCAGACCTCAGTTGCTGGTGAGGAGGATGCAGGACACCACCTTCCACAAAAGCCACCATCCCAGTGCTACTGTTATTGTGAGGAAGGACTGACTGTGCAGGCCATGCAGACAGGAAGGAAGAAGAGGCTGCACAAGCAGGACCTGCCTCAGGCACCTTCTCACGGAGACTGGCTCAGGACAGGGTTTGCAACAGGCTCCGAGGCATGAGAGGCACTGGAGCAGCACAACAGGTCCCTCGGCAGCTCTCCAGCTTCTCTGAGCTTACATGGCTTCTTGCTGTGATGGTTGTCTTCTGAAAAATCCCTCCCCCAGGTGATGATGATGGACTTTTGGGAGTTTCATCAGCAGGATGCTTAATGCAAGCCTGAAAATCCAAGTGGGAAGTGGGAGGTCACTATGTTGGCTGCTACAGCCCCCAGCTAAGAAGCTCCACAGCACCATTAAAAAGCTGGCAGTAGGCACCTACCTGCACCTGTAATTGCACAACAGCCCTTGACTGCCCAGCTCTGAGAGTTTAGTTACTGACTCCAGGGGAGGCAGGTTACCTTGGCAGAAACAGGAGGAGAGCTGAGCTCCTGATGGTAGTTTTGTTCTGCTGATCAGTGCTTTTTTTTTCATTTTAAAAAGTCTTCAAAACATGAATGCCAAAATGCTTCAGCCTGTTTAATTAATTACAAGATTTTATAGAAGAGAATCATGAGTAAGTTCAAGGACACTATAAAAGCAAGGATTTCATTACCTTTTGTTGGTCTAGTTACAGGCTAGTAATCCACAGCAGATTACTGGGATGTAATTGCCACATATCTATGTATGTATATGTATGAAAGTAAGTTAATGTAGCATATTCCTGTGGCTACTCTCTCCATCCACCCACGGAGAACACATTTTACTAAGCTGATTGGAAAGGAATGCTTTAGGTTTTGCTTTTTAAAGAAAAAGTCTACATATTCATGTAACTTTCTTAGAGACTCCTGTAAACAAAGAATTATGTTCAGGGCCACTGCCAGAAATAAGATATGTCAGAGGTCTGTAACCCATTCAATAGAGGATCAGTCAATGGCCCAAGGGTACTTCCTTGCAAGGGAAAGGGTAAAATAACTGAGGTCAAGGCCTCAAACACAGCTCTAGTTTTAATCATGTTGTTGATTTAGAGCATAACGTGCCTTTTTTTTCTTTGCAATTGTCAAAAACTATTTTGTTTTTCTTGACATGTCTACAATGGCCCCCATGTCTGTTCTTTGTACTAGTCCATGCTCAGCTCACAGACAGGGATGTACATTATCACCGAGATGCAAATATATAGGCTTGTCATGTAAGTAGATTCACTTGCCTCATACTACTGTACAAACGTGTGGAAAGAGTGAGGGGAGGAGAGAGAAAAAATTTCATTTTGGTATGAAAAGCTTGCAATAAAATCTATATAGGTGGAAGTAAATGAAACCATTGGGGTAAAAAGTCTTTATAGAATTATTTCTTAGATTTGGGAGCTAAAGGGGAAAAGAGCAGAGAATCAGCAAAAGAAGGAAGAGGACCCAAGTGTTCAATCATCACAGGACATTTTGAAACCGTTGTTTGTTAACAAAGATGTAAAGGTTATCCTTTCATTTCACAATAAATCTAATTAATTTGTAAAATGTCTTTGTGCATGTGAAATGGAATGTTTTTTCACCCAGACTACACAGCCCACACCCACACACGTGTGACCATCACACAGCAACATCCTCTACACAACATCCACACTCTCAGTCTCTGGCTTGGAGCCCCCCTCACAGAAACTGCCCCTCTCCATTTTCTGCTGCTCCTGATCCCTTTCATATTCTCACTCTCTGGCCACAAGTCTTCAACACGAGCCCACCGACACACACAGATGCAGCCCACAAGGAGAGCAACAAGGGCAGTAACTCAGCATCAAGGTCACAGCTCCCACACGAGGTAAAATTCTGGCCCAAGGGACGCTGAGAAAATGGTAAGATTTCTCCATGGTAAGATGTCAAGACCCAGACAAGGTCCAGATGGGGCAGCAGGGGAGAGGCACTATTCCTACCCAAGCCCAGTTGTGCAAACGAAACAACATTATGACCCTGTAGGTTTTTTTCAGGCAGAGATGATGGATACTACCTGGTCTCCAAGGAGAAATCATTGGTATCATTACCAAGGTCAGCCTGACTGCTGCATCCTTCCCACATCACAAACATTCAGCACACCACACAGTCTGGGACAGGAGCAAGGGACAGTAACGTGCTTTATGGTACATGGGGGAGTTATGCAATTCAAACTTTGGGAGTGCATTCCTGTGAAATCTCCTGAAGAGAATTAATCCTTCAGGCCAAACACCAGGATTAGTACTCTGGATCCTGTATTCTTATCTGTTGTGAATAAACTCAAAAAAGCATACAATAATTAGAAATAGTCCATTTCAGGTTTGTACAGCAACTACTTTATTATTTTCAAATGCAAACGTTTGCATTGTTTGCTATTTTACAATTTTACAAACTAGGTATAAAAGACCATAAATAAATGACATAAGTTATGTGTACCTAAAGTTCATGGAGGGGGAAAAAAATTACAAATTAAAACAAAATAGAAAAATCTATATATCTAACCCAGAGATCGTTCAAATGCACGAACCAAGAAATGCTGTTAGATTTTTTCAGTATGAACTAAATTATAATATGCCTCATACATTCTAATTTTAACCACAGTCCTTGCATATTCCAACATACTTGCAGTGATACAAAAAAATAAATGCACTCTCTTTGTCTGATTAGTATTTCAGATTTTTTTTTTCTTCTGGTTATGAAAATGTCACATAAAAGAAAAATACTGCTTTTTAAGTCCTGTTTACTGGTTACTTACCAGCTTTTTGTATTTTATACATATATATTTTTAATACATAAGATCCATCACAAAATTAGCACAGCAAGAAACCCAGACAAACATCAACCAGTGGTGTGTGAGCAGGACAATTTCTTAACACACAGAGGCTTGTCGTGCCAGACAGGCCGACGGTGACATCTCCTCTCCCAAAGGGCAGCAGTGCCGTGGCACTCACCTTCCTCTCATCCCAGCTCCATCTGGAGCAGCCTTTGGCCATCCATGCCAGGCACAGCTGGCATCTCCACGTGCCCATGCCCAGCCTCAGCCAACAGCACTCACTTCCCTCCCACAGCCCGGCTCCTCCTCTGCCAGAACAGGCAGAATTACTGCTCAGTGAGGGAGTGTCAGTGAGGAGGGAAAGGATGAGAAAGCAGGAGCAATTTTGGGACAGGCAAGGCTGTGCTCTCTTACCACGGCACATCCAGACCATGCCATGTCTGCCAGAGCCAGCCTGTCTCGTGGCAGGTTGCTTGGCTGCACTGGCAGCCCCAGCAGCCAGGGAGCATCTCCTGCCTCGCTCCGAGCAGTCGGCAGCCCTACGTTCCATGGGTACCTCCACTCAGCTCATATCCAACTACCTTATGCTACACTAAGGTGGATTCTCCAAACACAGAAAGCTTTCCTAGGTAGTACCAGTAAGCTGCAGCACTGTTCCTTGGGCCATGGAAGAAAGAATGTCTTCTACTGCATTTCACCTGCTCTTCATCACTTGCACGAGGAACAGGATGCATTTCATAACTCCCTTGCTAACTACTGTAACTTTACAGGTCTTGTTGCATTTTTGTTCCTTAACTGTGCTGGGAACCAGGGAAGTGTTCTGATTATTACCTTACAAGGTTTCACAGCTTGCATACGGAGCAAGGTGCTTCTGTGAATGGAAGAATTGCATATATTTGTTCGCATTCAACAAGTCTTTAAAATCCTATTTTTGCAGATAAAAAAGGCTACTTAAGAATTCAATTCAGGGTTACCAGAGGATGGAAATGCAGGTGTTGCCTCCATCACCTTGCCACTGAGAAACCAGTCAGTCTTGGTCATGAACAGGGCACCAGTACGAATAAATGACACTTAATGAAAATCTTTAGCACCCTTTAGATCTCATAATTCTGTAACTCCAAAAACGAACTTGAAATTGCCCCTTTTTCAGGCTGCAGAACTACTCATTTAGGTTAGTGTGGCATCTAAAAAATACACCTATTGATACAGAAATTTAAACATTTTTTAATGTGTGTGTTCTCGCTACCATTTCAGACTTGAGCTATTGGACTGCTCTCATGACAGGGGACTCCTGCATTTGCAGAGAGATGTTTTCAGCACATTCACAGGCAGTTCTACACATGAGGTGACTCACACGCAAACACACGCACACAAGCACACATACGCACCTTTCAGAGGAGATAATACTCCATTATCCACTCAAGGGAAAAAAAATATATTTATATCACTGCAATGGCACCTTCAGTGTTAAATGTCACTTCAGCAATGTACACAGGCAGCTCACAGGAACTGGGTTCTTTGCTGCAGCGCTTGGCCTGGTGTCCATGGTAAGATGTGTAGTGCTCCATCACCTGCATTCGTCCAAGATGGAGCGGTAATAGCCATGGGGATGAGGAGAGAAAATAACAAAATATATAAATAAAACCAAAGGTAGGACGAAAAAGCAGAAGGAAAGGAAAAGAAAATCCAGAAGTCTGCAGGACTTTGACACAGTACATTCCTCAAGTGACAACTGGGTGCTGAGTCTTAACGAGTTAGTTATCGCTCAGTGGAGAAGAAACATCGGAGTGGGTGGCCCAGAAAAAAAACAAGAGAAAGTAAAAGTCACGCTCTCTTCAGGGACCAATGACTGCTCAGCATATGTTTTCAAGAATCAGTGCTATGGAAGACGCAACTGTGGATCCAGAAGGCTTCATGTCTAGTCTATGTTCCTCCATGGTCAGTATGATCAACAGGACGGGCTATGGGACCATACAAGCAAAATCCATTTCCCTGCACAAGAAAAGAACACAAATGTATTAAACCACATGTACCAAGACAGACAGATCTGCCCAAATCCCTACTCCTGGACCTCCTGAAGAAGCCCTGCTGTGCATAGCCAGCCCCCCTCCTCAGCTGCTGCAACTGCTGACTCACAGCAAGCAAAAGGAACTGAACTCAACCCTGCCCTGGTGGAGGAGGATTTCCTTAAGGAACAGAGGGGAAGGTAGAAAGCAGCATAGTTCCCACACGGGAGCATGGTTGGATGGCCAAGCCAGATGGTGGGCACATGTTCCAGGTGAGGGCCAGCAACACAAACACACCTGGCAGCCCTCAAAGGGTGGGAAACCTTTCCCTTCCCTGTCCCTTTTGCTTCCCTATTTTGAAGTCTTGTTTTCATGGCATATCTTATATACAGATACGTTATCTATCTATCTATCTTTACATGTGCCACCTATTTTTTTTCATCTGCTCTCTTCCAGCTAAAATCACATTTCAATGGATTCCCCTCATTGGCCATATTTTATTGCAGGGAACACAACCAACAGTGGCAGTGCTGAAAACCCAGCATATGAGCTGCCTTCACAGTTTTCATTCTATAGGGACAGTTTTCCATTTTGTATGGAAAATATTGCACTGTTTTGAATTACCACTACTAGACTCCAAGACAGCAATTTTACAAACTGGCCAGAAAATTGGGTTTATTTTGTTTTTAGATAAAAAGATGATCTCAACAGAACGCAACAGATTTACAGCAAGGAAACTTGAAGTATCTCTGCACTTAAGATGCAAAAGAATTTTTCCTTCTGAAAGTACAAATGTCAGGTCTTTAAAATGAGTAACTACTTCTTATGTTGCCTGGCAAAATGACATTAAAACACGCTGGTTTAAGTAGGGGTTTTTTTAAAGAAATCTTAAATTTCTTGAAATGGAAAAGCTTTTATAAGTAATACTGCGGAACAGTTTATACTGAGCTGTCATGACTTGACAGGATCCAAATTTAGCATCCCATATTCTGAACAAGTTGTTCTCTGAGAAAGTTGGGAGGGAGAGTTAGTGGTTAAAATCAGCAAGTTATTGTTAAAAGTGACAAAAAATAATGTGAGTGACAATACAGTAAGTATGACTTATCCAACTGAGTGAACCATTTTGGATTTAGAATAAATTCAATTATTAAAAAAGTCTGACATATAAAGTCATTAAATCATTTCTGAATTTGCTGTCAGGTGCAGAGTGGGACCAAAATATAAAGAACCAGTCTTAGCACCATCAAACTATAAATCTCACCTTTCTGACATTGTGCCTGGCACAGCTGAAATGCAACGTCTGTTCTAAAAGATGTATCATGAAAATCCTTCTCCTACTCAGCATAGGATAAGTGGACCTATCCTACCTCTTTTCTAAGGTCGTCTCATCACTTTGGTCCCTAAAAGGACTTTAAAAGGAATCTAATTTATATACTCTGTTCAAAAAGAGTAATAAAAGCTTCAATACAAATAAAATTCAAGCCTAAATGTGTTCAGAGCTTTACTGGATAGAGCTTTATCCTATGTGACTTACTGAGAACAACTGCATTCCTATAGCAGTCTTCTCCACCTAGCAACCCAAGGGATGCTTTCTTTCGCTCAACTTCCCATTTATTCCTCAGAGGAGGTGGAGGGCAGCTTTTCCTGCAGGTCATGCTCCAACTTTTCGGCTATACCTGCAGAGGGGCGTTAGACCTTAGTTCTGTAGCTTGCACCTGGCACTCACACCCACAGCTGCCTTGAAAATCCAGCCCATGGGGCTGGTTTCAAATGTGAGTTTGGTTCCCAAGCTGATCAGACTGGATCACTGTGTCTGAACTGTAACACTGCTGCATAGCACACAGCTGTCACCATGCCTAACACCCAAACCATGCAAAACCAGAAAGGCTGCATGCACAATCCCATCTCCTTCTGCTGCTCCTCCCACAAAACCACTGACACTGCAACTGAAACTGGTCTTTCTAAAACATAAATAACGGTTCTACTGCTGTTCATGAGAGGGCAGAAGTCCTTGGTTCCTCTCGGTGCATTTAGGAGTATCTGGTAATTTACAAGGTTACTGTTATTTTATACGGGATCCACATGCGTAAGTTTTTCCACCCAAAACATAAGGGCATCCCTACTGCTCTCAGTGCGAAGTGGGGTCAAGCTGTCAGCACTGAGCTGAGCCCCAAGACACACTCCTACACCTTGTCTGCATATCCTAACATGCAACAACCTGAGAGCAAGACCAGATTTTGAAAGAGTGCAATTTCCACTGTCATCAAATAGAGCAAACAATGGGAAACACTCAGTAATTAGTCTGGGAAACCAGCACGGGTTCTTACAAACAAGACGGGAACCCCAAATAGTACATACCACAGCATTTTTTACTTTCCCCCAACAGTGATGAAATCCTGGCATAGTTTAAGAAATAAAGCACCATGAACATGCTGGGCACTGTACCTTCCATGAGGCAAAGGTAATCACTTCTTGAAAGAGAAAAGAAGTCTGAAAGCTTCACAGCCACGATTGTCACAGCTGACTACTGGTAAGATGTTCACAAAATGTCTTTCAATGATAGGCTTCAGCACGGCACAACAACAGCCAATAATCTCCCCAGAGGTCCAGTTTTGCCCAGTAATCCACAAGGTGGGTCACTTCATGTCTCAAATGAAGTAAATGGGTAGATCACTAATTGGCAGGCACTGATAAGCCAAATGATATTCTCACTGAGGTTTCTGCAAGGTATTAGTGATGTATCAAGTCTGCAAAAAATATCCTAGGGCAGATTCTTCATTCCAGTGAAAGATGCACAACGGTGGTTTCACCCACGAATAAAACACTATGGTTGTAATCCTACAGGTCACAGGGAGAAGGAAAGTAATGCTGTTGTTTTTTAAGCACAGTATCTGGCAGCAAACATAGCATCAAAACTTGAATGTGACTTTATATTTATATAGATACATGTATTTTACATATCGTTGATCAACAGAGAAGTATGTTCCAAGAAACAATTTGTTCCAGGTCTGGTTTAAAATGACTCCTTGTCATTTCTGGAGGCCCCCCTCCCAACACACACGCTCAGTTTCCACAATCTGTACATCAAGCAATGCTGCAGATCTTTATTTCGACGGGCGAGGAGACGAAGTAAAAAAAGTGCAGTTCTTCAATTAAAGTGCATGGATGAGGTAAACTAATTTCAAGAGTTTTGAGTTTATTCAGTACTGGCTCAGACGGGAACCATCCTGCCGTGCATCTGTTGCATCTGGGTGCGCATTGCTTGAACGCTGCTCAAGATCTTGTTCTGGTGGGCGATGGAGGTGATCCCGATCCTTGCCAGGTCACTGTGGAAAGCAAGAGAAGAAGTGATGGGCTGAGAACCGCGGATCAGATGCTGGTGCAGAGAAAAACATTGTGAGTCAACCACAAGCGACATTAGCAAAAGCAAGGCAGATGTACAGAAATGTTTAATTAAATAAGTGGAGGCATTGTGGAGGCATTTTAAAGTTATCCTCCATCCAAATGAAAGGCATTCCATTCCTTTAATGAGTGTAATGATATGCAGCACAAAGCAAAAGAGACTGATTAAATCCAGATTTACCAGTTTTTTGTTATATCGCTGAGTACTTACTCCTGGTTCATATGCACCACAGCCTCTAGGGTGGTATAGCCAGCAGCTGTGAAGTTATCCTTGTATCGCTCCATTTTCATGGCTTGGAGCCAGTCACCGACAGAAACAACTGCCGAGAACTCGGGGGAGCTGGGATCCAGCAGGGCTGTGCTAGGTCTGGATGCCAAACAGTGAAAGGACAAAGAAATGGTGTCAGCTGGATCATGAACCACAAACCAAAGTCTGGTCTCTGCAACAATTATCCTCAATGATGAAGGAAAAGCAAAGGTGAGAGGTGCCCAACGAAACTGGTGGCTCTGCACATCAACGCAGATCAACGCAAAAAAAGTGAACAAAATGCAAAGTAATAGGCTAATTTTTTGCTAAGAATGAATCTGACCTTAGGTTTCCATTTTTGGTTTAAGATCTAATTTGAACCACAATGCTGCTTACAATTTCCACCTCAGATGCAACCAAGTTCATAGAAAATGCTTTTACTTCCAAAAACAAAGAAGATGGCAATGCTGGAAGGCATTCAGTCTGCTGGGCCCGTATTTCACGGGCAGCAATGCCAGACCTTGCCAATCCTGCATGTGTCAGACCTCAGCTCAGCAGCTATAGAAACACTACTGAAGTATGTGCAAAGGAGCTGGGAGCTCACACCCTGCCAGACTGGTTTGCAGGGTAAAACTTGTGGCGGGTTCAGATAAATCCTGTTTCTAGCCAGGTCTGCTCAATGCATTCAATCAAACTCAGGACAGCAGGGAGTTAATCCCCTCTTTAATCAATTCATTCCTGACCAGAGCGTGTGCCAGGAGTGGTGGGAATCACGCGAGCTTTGATCTTTGTTTGCACTGTGGAATGTGCTTTTCATTTTCCCTTGTACAGTTTTGCCAATAATTAGTTTTACAAAATCTGCTTCTCTTATTAATATTTCATTTATTATTTCAGGTATATCATAAGCCACAGACTCATTAAACTATTATAAATTACTACTATCTATCTGATCAAAATAATTATCATTTAGCAATTTATTTGAAAATGCACATCAAAGATTAGGTGTGCAATAGCATAGTTACTTCTTGCCTGAGGCACTGAGTACATGCTGGTAATACTTAGTACAACTCTTTTACTGCACTATCTAACACAAGACCAATCATGGCAACCTATTTATATATAATTATGCTGCACATATAAAGTCATATGTTAATAATGTTATATGCATATTTGAAATTCATATTCTGAAGAGAAGAAAAATATTTAAAAACAGCCATGAACGTGAAATGACCTTGAACAGGCTACTAACTTATACACACACATAGAATGACCTTGAACAGACTATTAACTATTGGAAAATCTATATATTTTCAAAGAGGACCTGTAAATCGGAAAGAAATCAAAATGGAGTAGTTCGTACTGTAATTCTCAAATCCAATTATCACAGCAGATCATATTGTGATTCTCACCATGTAAATTATTTAAGCCTCAAAGGGAGGATACGTTTTTGCCAGACTACCAATGCAATTAGGGCAATTTGGAAGACATGTGGTGATAGTGGCCTCACAGGGTTAATAATCCTTCTCTGATAACATATATTGTAAGCAAGACTCACAAAGGGACCTACAAGTTTAAAAAAGTAAACAGCTTTTTCTACAATGTTCTGTTGGAGGCCAAGACAGAACTTCTGTTACTCCTCCTTCACTGTTTCAGAAACTTAATTTTGTATTGCCCAATGGATATTTTTGTACCTTGCCTTCTACCAAAAAATATTTTCCCATTACCTTTCTCTATCTTTTCTTTTAAGCTTTTTTCATACTTGCTATAAGCAAATTTACCCGACAAAGTCACTTGAAAAAACCAGAGCAATCTGGCGTAAATTAGTAAAGCTCCTATTACCTCAGCAGTGCTTCATCAGCTTGAACAAACTCCTGATCTGTCCCAACAAAGATATTTCAGTTTTACCCTACAACTCTGGGAGTTTCCTTCCTGCTGTGCTTCTTTTGCACATACCAGGTACACCATGCTTAGCAAACAAAACAAATGTAATGCGGGATCGGTGGAGACATGAAACTGGCTTTCCACAAAATTAAATTCAAATTCACATAAAAATTAATCCACACCTTCCCAATGCCCTCAAGGTGTTGGCTGTAATGCCGTAATGCTCATTTGCAAATCCTACACAAATCTAGGGTTTATAAAACTTGATGATGTGCTTTTCCTGCAGAAAACCACACCACTCCTGTTAGCTACACTGCATTGAGATGACCCTACCCATTCAAGCCCTTTCACCAGGGGGGAAAGGGAAAAAACTTTGCCTTCCAACAGAGTTTGAACGCGTCAGAGCTTTTTCAGGACGTGCTTAAGACTGTGCTATAAACTTGCTCAGCGTTGGTGCGATACAGCAACAGCTCTTCTCGCAGGGCTGGGCGAGCCTGGGGTGCCCTGGGGGTCCAGCAATGTGCCAGCACGAGCCCTGTGCTCGCTGGCACGGCGCAGTGGCTGCTGTGCAGTCTGGCTCTGCAGAGCTACACCTCACACCTCACACCCGGGACTTGCAGCTTTGCCTGTCACCTCCACTGTGCTGCCCCGTACATCACCATTACCAAAGCACAGCTGACCTGGAGCTCTCGCTGCCCGTTCTCTTCAGGCTGTTGGGGTTGCGGATGAGCTTGTCCAGCATGTTGACGATCTGTCCAAATTTAGGCCTGTCACTGCGCTCCTTCTGCCAGCAGTCCAACATGAGCTGGTGCAGAGCGATGGGGCAGTCCATCGGGGGCGGCAGCCGGTACCCTTCTTCAATGGCTTTAATAACCTATAAATGGCACAATTAGGAGGACATTAGAGAACATCAGACACTGCTCACATCTACCAGCTGAGTATCATTTATCCTAGAGCAATCCAAACTATGGTAACAGATCCACAATTAAGTGAAACAACGTGGAAAATTGCACTCAGGCTCAAGCAGTTGGTGGTCTCAGAACTGTCATTTCTCCTCAGCAATCCAAAACTAAAAGGGTACAGCATCCAAAGCAGGTATCAGATACAGCAGGCGACCGTGTCACAAAACACCCCATGGGATACAGGGATGATAGAATAGCCCTGGTTAGAATCGAGCAACTATCCTTGTTGGACAGAGAATGGAGAAGCAACAGCTCTACAAGAATTCTTTACTATCTATCAGTTTTGGGTGCAATATGTTGAAGATTAAATTTTCCCCATCATTTTTAAGGTACAGCAGATCACCTTGTCCCCCCAAGCTAGCTCATCTCTGCCAGTAATACAGGCCACGCAGAGAACCTGTTCTCTCACTGCTATATGCTCTAAGCCAAGAAATGCAGAGATAGGAACCCTTTTGTGCAGCTTTATAGAAGTCCAATACACTTAATATTTAACAAAATCCAGAGAAACTCCCAAACTGAAGTCACTTCAAACTCTCCAAAAAGGGCCCCAGAGCTCAGTACTCTGATGGCTTCTTAGTTCTCTCAGGAGAACGTGACATGACCAGGACTCAATTCTGACATGACAGGGACATGACCCAGGAGTCTTCAGAGCTGGATTAATCAATATGACACCGCTGGCAGGACTCACCATGAGACTAGAGCCCAGGACAGAGACTGAGTTGCACTAAATTCTCTTGTTCTGTGCTTGTCCAATTAGTGGCTAAAATCCACTGGGAGGACAGGGTGAAAGATATGCTTGCAATATTAGCAGCTATTCAGTGACCACAACAAAGTGGCTCTCACTACTCCAGAAAGCAAGAAGATCCTTTTGATTACTCTTGATTCAACAGACACAGACTAGAATTTGAAATTCACTTCTGCTTTGCTGTGAAAAGCACTGCTCTTGCCATCATTAAGGAGAAAACAGGCATGTCTATGCCATGTAATGTAAAGAGTGTGCAAAGACAGTAATATTGGCTTTCCCTGTCCCATTCAAGCCAGCTTTTCAACACGGTCTAGCAGTGCACATTAGCAGGGTACACCAGTCTAACATAAACAGCTTTAATAAAAACAGCTCTGCTGCAGTGAGCTCCACTGTGCTGTGCAGACATGCCTGATAGAACTGAGGCACATCTGGTGTTTTATTTTCTTGCTAAGTCTTGATGACTTCCTGTTAGCAAAGGAAGGCAAGATTGGGTGCCAGAAGAGACATTTCACATCAGAAGAAAATTAAAATTGTATCCCCCATTTAGATTAAATGCCATCAGCATCTAGACACTCTTTGAAAATGTTCAGCTCTACATAAGAAAGCAGATGACTTGTAAAATGACTTAACCACTCCCATGACCATATATTCAGATTAACATTTTCTTCTTCCTTTATATGCTTGTAAATCCCCTGGGAAAAGAATTATGGATAATCTAGGCTTCATTTTCACTGGGATTTTTTTTTTATTTAATAAAAATTCTATTAGCAAAAGCTCTTATTAGCATTATTATTAAATACTCTTCTGGAACAGCAGCCATTGTGCATGCTCCCTCTTGGAACATACTGAAGTAGTCCAGATGGTATGGTTAAACAGGACATGCATAATTTAAGAATGGTCATTTACAAAAGCTGCTTTTTAATGTTCTCGGGGGGCAGCTATGCCATTGTCACAAGGATGCTCTAACTGATAATTAGAATTGGATTTCATATGTGTTCGTTTAGGTATCCTACAAGAAATAAAATCACCTGAAAGAGTTACAAGCTTAGCAGAGCTTCAAGAATTATATAGCAACAGGAAGCCCAATTGAATTCAAATGTTTTTTCTTAAAGACATTCAATAAACTCAAGATTTAATATAAACATTCAAACTTTCCCTCTCTTAACAGTATTACGATCTGATGGTTTAAATACATTAGTTTCCCTTTCCTCCATTTCTCTTTCTTACATTAACTGGTGATTTTTTTTTAAATTAAAAAGCAAAACAAATAAAACCTATGCAAAAAATTACAGACCCTAACTTGAAAATCCCCTATTCGCTGACTATAGACCAGGCTTCAAGTATTCAAGGAATTTTAGTTCCAGAGAAGTTCCCTGAGAAAACAGGAGTCTATCACCCATTACATCCTTTTAAAAACCTGAAATAAATGTCTTATAACCATACAGCAATTGACACAGAAACACATCTAAGGACAAAGATAAATGCGTGGTGGGAGGAAAGGAAGAAAAAATGAAGGGGAAGGTCAGAAAGAGGCTCACATCTTGATTGGACATATCCCAGTAAGGCCTTTCTCCGTAGGACATCACTTCCCACATGACGATGCCATAGCTCCACACATCACTGGCTGATGTGAACTTACGGTAGGCAATAGCCTCTGGTGCAGTCCACCTGATGGGGATCTTGCCACCCTGTCACAAACAGAAGAAACCACAGGCTAGTGAGTCACTGACCCAGTAATGTGCATGGCTGACACTGTTCTACACGTTAAAAATACAAAATGGCTTTTTGTATACAACTCCAGAATCCTTCTTTAACAGGCATCCACTTTCTCTCTTGCTTGCCATAAAACTGTCAGATCCAACCAGGAGGCAATGCTGCCCATCTGTTTTCTTTAGTCACAAGGAGGCAAACCAGTAAATTGTTAAATGTATTTTTATCAGCTCTCCAAGAGATCTCTGCTTAGGGCTATGCTGAAGCCTGAGAACAAGCCAGGGGTTTTACAAAGTATATATTAGAGATTTAGTTGACAAAACAAATAAGTACATGCTGTTAATTACTATTTCCTTGCTTGCTTGTCTGACCTGTTTGGCCTGTTTCAGAAAAATGGGATTATAAACGTTTTGCTTTTCAAAAAGGTAAAATAAAGAGAGGATAAACTGGAAAGATTTACGAATACTGTGGTGTTTCCCATGGGCAATATCCCAACTCCTACCAGAAATGTGAGAGGGCATGCAAGACTCTGGGCTCTCCCAGACCACTGGGGAGGAGTTCAACACCAGACCATGGTACAAAGCTGCTTTTGATACCTGTTGGAGAGAGCTGCTTCTTCTTACAATACTTCTTTCTAAACAAATTTTTATTCTCTTTAAACACTTAAGCATCTGATTTGGACCACTGAGGTCCTGCACTGTTTAAAAAGGAACTCACTCCATCCTGTTTATCTGATTTTGCCTTAGCTGAGTGATCCCAGGCCAGAGATTTCTCGTTCTGTTTATGCTAATATGCAAGGTGTTTTTAATTGAGCTTTTGGTTTCCTGCAGTTCCATCTGGGGAATGACTTAAGCTGAACAAAGGGGTTTGGTTTTTTTCATTTGCTTTTATGCTTTTTTGATTAAGTTTATTTTGATAGTTTTTTTGACCAACAATCTTCCAGATAGTTTTTATCCATAACTGAGTGCAGCATGTGCATACTTAGTGGTATATTGTTCTAGTATATCTCCCAAGTGTTTAATATGGACTTGTTCCAAAGCCAAGGGAAATCAAAAGGGGTCATTCTCCTGGATTCTTTGGCCTTTGCATCAGACCCTTTGTGAATCAGGTTGTAGCAATATGTGCCCTGTGAGGCTATAGGATGCTCTCACTTTAATGAGTTATACTACTAAAAGGAGCAGAACACACCATTCTCTTATAAAAGGCTGCTTTAAAAAAACACATTCTATTGCATCCTCTCTGGTTATGCAAAAGCTTTATTCCTTCTTTCAGACACAGATGCAGGAACATTGCTTATACATAGTTGTTGTCATAAAAATTGTCAATAAGCTTTTTATATTTAGCTGCTTGAGCACAGTGGAGTTAATTCATATTTTCCTGATCTTTCATTACTGATACCAAATGAAGACAATGACTGTAAAGCAAATGTCATTGATCCTCTTTAGTTTACTCTTGAGAGCAAACATAATGCTGTATCTCCACTTGCTAAATTCAAAAGGAAGCTTTTCAATTGTTTCTGTCTTGCCCTTGTGGACTTGTCTAAACTCTAATTTCCATGAATACAGCTTTTCAGATCTCTGCTTCTGCTTCTTTCACATGCCACCCTTATGAGTGAGAAACACCAAAGCTGGCCAGCATTTAATACTACGTGAGTCTATCCTTCCCAGTAATGAACTGCAAATCCATTAAAGGATGAGTGTTGGGATTAAACGGCAAGATCTGAGTGCTGCAAACAAACTCTGCACTAGAGAGAACAGATGGAGAATGGCAGATATTTAAAAACGAAGAAAACAAGCAATTAAAAAAGGAGACTTTATAAACTCTGACTTTTTTTCTTTGCATGCATGTTGATATTAGAGGTATTGGTACAAAGACTGGTAATGGCTGGGATGTCGTTTTCTGGCCAGAAGTACTTGCATTAGCCCTATTCCACATACAGCATATTAAAATGGCTTTAGCAAAATTAGTTAACAGTGGGATGCTGAAATAGAGATAAAATGGAAAAGAAACAGAAAATGGGAATGCAGGCCTCACACTATTCCCAGTCCAAATTATTTAGGTCAAATTTAACATTGGCTTTATGATGGGCAAGAGCGGATTTATCTTTTTTTTTTTTTTGGTGGCATGTCTACACTTGCTGCATCAAACCTCAGCACGACCAGCCACTTGGAAACCATTTGGCATGTTTTCAGATATCAGAAGGAACAGAAGTCCAGGCTTTAATTTCTGGCATCAGATTCCTGTCATGTGCTCTACCACGCTGAAGGAGCCAGAAGAACACATGGGTCAAATTCTCAGAGAAGAAATACTGATATGGCCACTGCTGTAACAGTAACACTACATCAATTTATACTACTTATGGAGTTTGAATCAATGTTTGCTTTTACCTTGTGATACAGCTCTTCACTTGTGACTGAGTTTATTTTAAAACAAACCACTGCCACCTCCCACACAGTCAGACAAAACCAACATATAGGCAAGAAAACCCACTGGACATTTTCTTTCCCTCCTTACCCGTGTGGTATAAGCTGCTTCAGGGTCATCTTCCAGAACTCGAGACATGCCAAAATCAGACACTTTGCAGACCAAGTTGCTGTTGACCAGTATGTTGCGAGCAGCGAGATCCCGGTGCACGTAGCTCATGTCAGACAGATACTTCATTCCTGAGCCAATGCCACGAAGCATCCCCACCAACTGGATGACTGTAAATCTGCCATCATTCTTCTGCATATGGGGAAAGGAAGAAAATGGCAGAGCATTAAGCTAAAAGCTACATTATTGCCATTGCTGAAACTGGCAAAGAGTGTAGCTCTGGATTCCCATCTTCTCTCAAATAAAATGCAGTGTTATTTCCTCACTCTCCTGATGAGTGTCTATAATTCACCAGTAAAGCAAAAGCTCAGAGGTTCTGTCACGGTTTCCAGTGATGCAGTATCCAGTTTGCAATGAATCTGGTTTTAATGAGTCTGCAGTACTGCCATGCTTTCAATAAAGGAGCAAATCAGAACTGGTCCCATTAAACATGCTGCTATTTTAAAAATTACACTTATACTATATTCCACTTTTTATTTATTCTGGTTTCTGATAGAAGCAACACCAGAAAACAGAATTTCCCACGTGCAAACTTTTTTAAAACTGCTGAATTTTCAATATATTTCTGAAAAAAACCCCAACAAAACCCAGAAAATTTTTCCCACTGTAAAATCTCCTTAGCTTTTGAAGAAATCACCTACCCTGAGGAAAGCATCCAAGGAGCCATTCTCCATGTACTCAGTTATGATCATTACCGGTTTACCTAGAATTTGCAGAAAGAAAAACACAATTCCTTGATGAACACCAATGTTAATGGGATAAAAATGGGTTGCACATGATTTTACTGCCAAGACACCTGGCTTACACAATCTAATTTAATTTGAAAAGCACCAAGCTTATGCCTCAGCTGTGGGGAGCAAGAGAAGAAATATTATAGGACAGAAACATTTAAAGGGCCCATCTGGAAGGTTAACCCTTTGACTGACTCATTGACAAGGTCTTTAACTGAAGTGGCTCCTGTTCTCTAAGGAATATATGAATTGATAATTGAGACCTAAGAAATAAAGATCTGTTTAAACTTGATAAAAATCTTTAATTAAATTGCTTGCAGACTAGAAAAAGAGAATTTGTCAATGCTTTGGTCTCTCTGCCTCTTTTAAAAGATCAGTGCTTTTAGTGAGTTAGAAGCTGTCAGGAGCTACAAGGTAGTCCAACACAACTGGATTCAAGAATGAAAAATACAGGCTGTTTCTCTCAACTCTCTCTGTCCTGAATTTGTATTCTGTGTCTCTCATTATTTATAAATGAGCCAAAGCCATTTGCCTCCTGAAGTCAACCACAGGCTAAATGATTCAATGCACTGTATCACATGTGGGGCACAGTGCTCAGCAGCACTCAGCTCCCCATGCTGCAACAGGAGAGCCAGGCTGGGCAACCGGAGGAGAAATGGAATGTTACTGACATGGGGATGCTTTCTAGGCACTCTCCTGCCTAAAACAGCAGCAAATACATAAATAATGCTTGATGTTGTCTTCAAGAGTTTTATAGAGGTCATACAATGCTGAAACTGAAAACATTTAGGGACATACAAGTGGCACTAGTTATTTCACGGAGTTAAGAGATGCTGGATATTTGTAACACAGGTATTTGTAGAAGGTCTCACTCAAAAGTGAGCAATGGGACAAGTACAGAAGTGACTTATCAAACGTCAAATGACAAAAGCCTGGTCCCAAGATGGGCACTGTTAAGCTCACCTGAAGTCAAGGGAGTACCTGACAATTACTGCTGTCTGGCATTACATCCCTTCCTCCCTCTTATGCTTTATCTACAGGAACTACACATTTTCTTCCTAAACAAAAGATGGTGTCCCAGAGGAACTCAGCTTTTATTTTCTGCAGCAGCTCTGAACAAAGAAACATGGGGAAAGAAGTATTCAATGGCCTTGTCACCTAGATTGTAGATAGCTCAACTCTGTCTTGGCATGAGAACTACCAGAGCTACTCAATTTTTCTTTGCTTCTGCCACCAGCAAGTATCTGCTCCAGAACAACCATCTCTCAAAATTACCCCACCACAAAATGTTGCAGCATTTAAAGTTCCCCTAATAATTTCTACTTCACTTCATCACCCACTTGGCATATTCTCTCATTCTTTGATCTTTCACCAAGATGGTTTTTTTCTTCATTTGTCAGAGATTTCTGTTTTCGAAGTAATCTTTTTTTTTATTTATTAGAAAATAATATGCTGTAAGGACTGTCTGTACTGAAAATTTTACCACATTTGACTTAGGCCAACATCTATGTGCAACGCATCATTTACTTTGCTCATCATTACTTGCTTCACCCTGTCAGTCTCCACCTATCCTTTGCAGGCCTTTTACTATTCCCGCTTCCCTTCTCTGAAGACATCCAAACTCTTGCTGCTTTGGTCCTGTGCAACCTGTCATGCCACAGTGGAACCCTTTCTGATTTGTACAAATGCTGCAAGGAAGCAATGGTATGTACTGCATAAAGCAAATTGCTACAGATGAAGGGCTTAGTGACCTTGGCTGGGTACATCCTTAAGTAAAAAGATGTGCTAAAACATCATTCTTCCTCTAATTCACCTTTGCAAGCATTCTTTGATAAAAAGAGGAAAAATTCCAACCAAATCTGCATATGGCATTGTTTCATTTATCCTCTGCAACTGTGACAGCAACCCTTCCACTGAACAAATACAGCTAAATGAGTTTTAATTAACCTTCCTCAATCAAAAGATACTATGTCAATGTAGAAGGGAAGAAAGGGAGACTTTCAGTGCATTAACATGTAATTTCATTACTCAGGCACTTCTTTAGGAGGGGAGGGGGATAGAGAGAAGTGGGAGAAGTTACCATCAGCGAGTCAATTATTAAAGTACTTGACTAGCAGCCAATAATTTATTCATGGTTTTTTGCTGCCTCTCTCAACTCGTATCTATACCACTATTTATCTCACATTTTAATTTTCAGTTTATTAAATGCATTCATTTATCACAGCATTCAGAAAACCTATGGAGAAATTGAGATAAATGTCTCCTTAAGTAGCCCTGTTTACCCAACAGCCCAGCTCTGAGGTAACGGAGTGGGATCGCTCTGGGAACATCACTTACTGTGAGCCAGGCAATGGAACACTCCTGGGTCAGGCTGCTGCCTCCCTGGTGAAAATTCCAAATCGTTTTAATTCACTGACAACTGCATTATGCAAATGCATATGGTCATTTATAACTGCTAGAGCTCTAACAGCTCAGGGGGTTCAGCCTCAGTGGGATTTCAACACAAAGATTCCCCTGCTGCCTTTCTTTTACAGGGGTGCTTGAAAAATCAGGCTGCAGCAAACACAGTGGCCTGATCACAAGCTGCCTCCCCTTTATTACAACAACAACACAGAGAGAGGGATTCAGACTTTCCAAATTTAAACAGAGTACTATCTTTTAATTTTAGTTCTGACGGAGACTCTCAGTAAAGGATGGTCAAAATTAGTCCAAACCGCTATTTGCCTTGAAAATCAAACTGTCACACACTGTAGGAGCCATTTGCAACAACTCAGAGAAGACACAGTAGGAGACAGCAACACAAATGAGCAAGGGCAAGACTTCCAGAAACACAAATGACAGAGGAAATATCCAGCTTTCACTGACGTTTAATAGGAACAGGGTTTTACAGCGGTACCGATGGTTTTGACAACCCTCTACGTGAGACACTTTGTTCTTCTCGTAATATTTTACATTTTAACTTTTCATCCATCTCCAATTTTAATTCCTCACATTATTAATACCCTGCACTCATGTTCATGATGCCCACTATCAGCTGCAGAAGGTAAAGTTCAAACATTCCACTCTGACAGCAGCTCACAAGATCACTGTCTGCTTTCTTTGTACCCCAAGCATAAGCCTTGACATCCTCGGAGTTTTTCAGGATTAGCAATCAGTGCCAGGCTTTACCAACATGTTGCCTTAGGGCAGCCAGAGTAGGGACAATAACTACATCATCACAGTGGCACCTTATCAAGCGAGACCCAAGCACAGCTGTCTCACAGGTGTATTTTGAGTTCTAGCCTACAGACAGCATACAGCAAGCACTGTCACTCTCTAAGGCAGAGTTCATGGCACAGGGAACACCAACAGACTCAAAAAAACCCCAAACCAACCAACCAAAATGCTCAGCCAGGTAAATTCTGCAGAGTGAAATTATCACACCTGTAAATCAGAGAAAACAAATAAGCAAGTTTCACACTAAAACAGCCTACTTCATTTCAAAGGCTTGCTCCTCACATCTGTGCTTTGTACCTTAAACGTATGACTGTGAGGTTTGTTTTGGTATTTTTTTCCCCAACCATTTTGAATTCTTTGCTCACCATCTGCTTCTGCCTATCCTGTAACAATCAGCTCAGCCTAGCAAAGATGTGAAAGATGCCTGCTTGGCATAGCAAGAAGGGGGGAAAAAAAGCCAACCCCTGCAGTATTAATTCCCCCTACAAAATCTTGTACAAGCTGCCTACAGATAGAATATCAGTTGAAACCGTAAACCCATTTATAGCTGACAACAAGATTAATGACTTGTCCTGCACTGATTTCCTCCTATTAGCTATCAGTGGATCTGTTCCATCTGTCATTTTATGGGAAAGAGGGTAACAAAGGAAAAAAAAAAGCCAGCACACACCACACAGACTTAATTTCTCAGTGACTTCCAAATTGGACTTGTCATGAAAATGACCTACTTACATTTAGTAACGACACCTTCCAAGTGGATGATATTGGGGTGGTCAAATTGTCCCATGATACTGGCCTCACTCAGGAAGTCTCTCCTTTGCTTATCAGTGTAACCAGCTTTCAGAGTCTTGATAGCAACACAGATCTCTCTTTTTCCTGGTACTTTGAGACGTCCACTGCACACTTCACCAAACTCCCCTTAAGGAAAAAGTATCCATGGTTATGAACATGAAGCATGCACTTGTGTTTTTAAACTGCTATGTCAGTACATTTTGGGCACCTGCCATACAAAAATCATAGGATCACATGTTTCCTAAAAGTGAATTTAAAAGTATATTTACAGGAAAAAAATGCAAAAGTTCTGGCACTTACCCACACCAATAACTTTTTCAATCTTTATGCAGGAGGCATCAATTTCTTTGGCGAATTCCCTCACAGCTTGGTTTGGATCCTCATATGTAAAGGGATCCACATATGTTCTAACACCTGCAAGGCAGAAATGTTTTATTTGAAGTCACTGATCTACATGCTGCTGAACACAGAACATATGAGACTGAAGCCTTAATGATATACAACAGCAAAAAGAGTGTACAATAAAAATGTACTGTAAGCCAGGAATGACTGATGAAGGAAGGAAGGACTTAATGTATTTTTCCCCCCAGTGCAATATTTTCAAATGTAAACATTTAATATTTCCTAATATTGATGTAAGGAATCAGGCTTTTGACAATTAATGAGCTTCACAAATAACTGTCATCACTAACAGGCCAATAACCTGTCTGTGGACCTGTGAAACTAAAACACATCCCATTTTCCCTGTTGGACTGAGGAAATTCTGAGCTCAGGTCCTGGGTACATGGAGGACTGAGATGGAAGTAACAATAGGATTCACTGCTAGGAAAAAGGCAGCAAAGTTCAGATCCCCTTTCCTGTAGAATGGCCTCTGGCTCGTTCAGAAACTGCTTTAGCAGAGTATTGTGGAGAAAAATCCTGCCTAGATATCAGTGGCCAATAACAGGTGTCTTTCAGTGGCAAGGAAGAATAGAAAAAGTTAACAAACCTTTCTCCTATCTGTACTCTCAAAACTTTTTACCCAGATACTTCTATTTTCCATGTTACTAAAGTATATAGCTTGGAAGCAGAATGTTTGCAAGAGAGGAAACTACCTCAAGAAGGATGCGACCCTTATTTCCCAAGCATCAGAACAAACCCCAAGCACCACAGCCTTTTACCTTGGTTCAAATGTTTCTCCTCATCTGCCTCTTGCTTGGCCTTACTGTACTTACTGCGCCTGTCAGAACAAAACAGAGATTAGAGTTCAAAATAAGTATCTCACACTGAGACAAGCTCAGTCATCCCGACCTGCTGAGACTTGAGCTGCTGGCACCTGCCATGATCAGCAGTTCCTCTGCCACAGCCCATGACACAACACACACCACTGAGGCTGGAGGATCCTCTTCTCATGCTCTAAGTGCTATTGGCATCAAAAGAGCATCAGGGGAAACGCAAATCTACTTGTACCTCAACATTTAAAGAATGAAACAGAATGCTTGCATTTCAGCTACCTTTTCTTCAAATGTGCAATTGCAATTGAAGGGCCAAATTGCTTTTTAGCCCTATCAGGATTTAAATGCTACAACAGAGGTGTTTTGGTAGATTGATTTTCAAACATAATTAAGCAAATGCCAATATCGATATACTTATTTAACTGCAAATTAAACTGGAAACAAGTCACAACATAGAAATCAGGATCTCAGCAAAAAAACCTCTCAAAAGACCAACATCAACCCTGATCATCAAAAATGCAGATCCCAAGGATTTTTTTTTATTCTTTTAATCACTGTATAATTGAAGGAGCTGAAGAACTCCTTATGGCATAGCTCCTCTACTAACCCTCTAAGTTGGAGACAATAATGCAGAATAGCATGTTAACTCTATAGATTACTACTCCTATACCTACACCCATGATATTGTATCTAATTATGTATTTAATTAGCTCAGCTTTAAAATTCAATGGGTAAGTAGCATTACGAAAAGTTAATACATGAGGTTGGTCCATTAGGGAGATATTGAGGAGTCAGCTCAGCCAAACATGCAGGGATTTGAAGTTCCCCAGCACGTGATGGTATGTAGATGCAGAGATTTGATGTGGACTTTTACCCATCCAGCACTGAATATTCAGAACCAAGCACAAAAAAAGACACTGCTGCACAGAAGGGTCTAGTCAGTTTGCCTGTTCCTAGGGAAGTTCAAATCTCCCAGTGTGTCAGACCTGGGTTAGCTAACTGGCCAGAGTTTGGGGTGGAGAGACAAGGGAAGGTAGAAGGAGAAACCAAGCCTAGAGAACAGAACACTGCCTGCAGTGTTCAGCTGCTGCCTGGAATGGGGCAGGAGACTACCAGGCCTGCCAGGGACACAGAGGTGAGACTGGGTTAAAAGACTGAAAATGCCTGCAGCTGATCTTCCCGAGTCTCACTGTACCCCTCCCAACAACAAAACCCTTCTGCCCTTTAGCAAAATGCATCTCACTTCCCACTCTGTGCCCTGTGGGAAATGGGAGCTTCCCATCACTATCAGCTAAGAGGTCACCTCCCAGCCTTTGGCTTTACAGTCTTAGTGCTGGGTGCTAAACACACTCAATAAAAAAAAATTAATTAATCATGAAATGGAAAAAAATTCTGTTTGACATGTGAAGACCACCTGACCTTTGAAGCAAGTGTCATAGCTGCCAACAGTGACAGGACTTGTGTTCAGGCAGAAAAACCAGGTACATATCCAACCATAAACTGTTCAGAGCTCATTTTCTTGATGAAAATAATTAAAAAACAAATAGCTCCAAATCACAAGATGAGTATTATTAAAAGCCACACTGGATCCAAACATCAATTTAAAACATTTATTTGCCCCAGAACTTACAGCACTGTTATAACAGAGCTGAGTTAACTAATGGGACAATGTTCTGCTCCCAGCTACTGAACTGAGTAAGAAGGAAGAGGGAGCGCAAATCTCACTCAGTGCCCCATGGGACCAGGTCAGCTAAGGGGACTGCATAGATGGTTTCAGGTTTTATACCACTTCTCTCAGAAGAAAGAAAAAAAGGGAGAAAAAATGATTCTGCATTTTAATCAGGACCTTTCAAATTCATTTTATTAATGTTCAGGCACAGATGGGAAATACGAAATGCAAACAGGCTTTGCATGAAAGCATTTTAAGTATGAAAAAAATTCTCTTTATCTTATTTTTAAAAAGTACAAGCACCCTAACAACAGATTAAAAAATAACCTTCCCCCACTAAAACTCAAAGACTTGCAAAAAGCAAAGTGAAACAAAGGGATTACTGTTCAAGCAATATAATTGCACCTTATTAAGTTTAAATAATACCTTACAAACTAACTGCCTACTTCCACTTCTCCCTGTGTCACCTGTTGACCTCTCCTGCCTGGCTTTGGGCAGGACACTGCTGTGTGCCATTGTCCCCGGGAGCAGCCCAGGAGCCCAGCACCACGGGGCACAGGGGCTGGGGCTGCCTCTGGGGCAGCTCACCTGAGCAGCAGAAGGGAACCTTTGTCACGGACTTGAAGCCCGTAATTAAAGGGATTTTGGCGGTGGTGATTAAGTAACCGGCATTCAGGGAAAGAACACAGAAGCTTTCAGAAACTACAGGGGTCAGAGGCACGGGCAGAGCTACAGGTGGGGGCTGGTGATGAAGAGGAGGTAACAAGGCAGGGAATTAGCACGCACTGAGGTGAAACAGCAGGGACCTGGAGCCACGACGCTGCTCCCACCTCCTCCTCCACACTGTAAAGAGAGGCTGGGAGTGCTCAGGCACCAGGCTGGTGGGGCACCTGCTCCAACACCACCGGCAAAAGGTGGGCAAATGTGTTCAGCTACTGATGGAGAAAAGATAAATCAATCCATCAGTTGGAAGGATTTCTGACAGAAACTTCCAGATGATCAGACCATCTCTCTCCACTCAAGCCCTTATAGAAAGTGTCTCTTTCTGGTTTATGCTTTCCCAAATCCTTTACAACTTTATCTGAGATACCATAATTTCCCTCAGCATTCCTGCAGAGCAGGGTTTAGAAACACCCACGCCACCTCCTGCACGCTGCTCCGTGGATGTGCCCATCTAAACCTCAGTAACTTTAAATGAACACTAGGCAGATTAGTTCTCACATTAATACAAACTCTGTGGTCACAGGACAGAACCAAACAGCTTGAGCTGCCTGAAGGCAAAGTCCATTGACAAATTCTGCTGCAAAAATTAATTTTGGGATTTGAACAATGTCCTGAAAAAATGTGATGCTAAATTACTAGAAATAACCCAGTGTCGAAAAGCGGGCACCTACAGCATATGCCCAGTTCCCACATTTGGCTCACCAACACAGAGAGGCCATGTCTGCAGGCCAAAAGCATGGGTTTGATTGTACAAATATGACTTTTAGGTCATGGCTAGATTACAAAACCTCCTCATGGGGACTTTGTGAACAGAAAAGCTTGTTCTCATCTGAAGTAATTTCAGAACAAAGTATAATTATTTTGCTATTAACTTCCGCTGGTGCAGGAACATCATGAAATATCCCCAAAGCCCACACCTCTAAATGACATTGGTATAATGGTTAAAATCATTAGAGTAACAGTGAATATTAAAGTAGATTCTGTTTATTGAGAGCTACTTCCAGCTACTGGAGAGCTGTGTATTGAGGCGGGCTATTAATTAGCAAAGCACCATGCATTGGTATGCACAGAGCAGTTTCACTGTTCTAGTATTTCATTCATCTTGCTACGTCTTTCCTCTCTGAGAGCTACCAGTGTGGAGCCACGGGACATCTCAGAGACCATGGCCACCAGGATACTTGTATCCCCCTTCCTTCCAGTGCTTGCACCAGCGTTTCATCCCTACTGCCCACGTGCTGTTTGTGGTGCCTTTGTCCGAGGTGCACACTCGGCAGAGAGAACTGAGCTGACAGCGGTGAGAGGACCTGCCTGAGATCGGCAGCTCTGTCAGTACCTGGCTCCAGGCAGCCTTTCCTCTGACAGCTTTATGGCCGATACTAACGAGAATCAATATGAGGGCAAGGGGTTGACAGTTCATTTTCTAAAGAGTGATCCATTGAGGGCCAATCACCAAGCAGTGTTTATCAGCCTTGGTAAGAGACATTTTTCTGTAGGGGGAGAAGGGGAGGAATCATCTCAAAGCAGCTCGACAGGCTCAATTCTCCAAGGTGGAGACTCATAATTAGAAATCCAATGTATCCTGCTATCAATCCTGCCTTAAATAATAAAGTGATCAATAAAAGCAGAGAGGAGATTAAGTCATCAAGATCAGTGATGCTAGTTTCTGTTGCAATGGCTTTTAATAAAGCTGTCTCTCTACATCAGATTTTCATATGTTCTGCTCTTCTTTCTTCTTGCCAGCATGGAGGCTTTGAGTTGAACACCCACAGAAAGCTATCACAATGCATGTCTACTTAGCAGATATTGCAATCATAGTCACTTAACTGCTCTCTAGGACAATTTAAAAAGAAGAGTTCAAGAGGAATTCGTGCACATTTATCGTTGATGCCATGAAACTGACCAACAGAGACTGACAAAACGTGCATCCCTCACATCTCAGGCTTCAGATGCAGTAACGATACAACCAGTTATATCTCAAAATTACACTAAGGCAAGATCATGCTGATCTTTTTAAATGAGACTGAACACAAAGACGAACACAGAAACACTCACACTGTGTTTCTGCTACATTGTCCTCCCACTCACGGGCTTGTTCCTGAGCCTGGGTTGAATTTGGGTGAATGAACAAGTACTTGGTAGATTATGGTGCTGCTTTGATGAAATAACTATTGATTCAGTCTCCTGTGTTACTGCATGTGATGCTGAATGACTGTGGCTTCCATTTTACAGTCATATCTACTCACAAAGGAAGGACTAACCCAAAAGACTAATGCAGACTCATACAGACTTAACACAAAAATCACAAACATAGCAGTCTGATGGCTTAGTTCACAACAGTGTCATTGTTTATTCCCTATCAGGAGTCAGTCCAAGAAAATCTACTGTACCCATACCCATTAAACTTAACTTCAAATTACACTAACCACAAATCTCTAGCTGGCTTGCTCCTCAATGCCAGTTATTGGAATCAGCTTTGCATTTGAAGGGCAAATAGAACTGGAACTATTGCCATTACATCACATGCTGCTTGGTACTAATGTCGAGAAGATCAAAGCTACATGGGAGAAGGCTTGTAATGCAAATGTACTGTTTATAATGCTAATCAAAGAATTTAGCTTTGTTTGGAGGAGACAAAAAGCTCCCTGATGAAAGAGAGAGAGGGAGAGAGAAGCTTAAGTTCTTACCTCCTGCTGATGACAAAGGCTGCAATGAGAATGACCACAAGAACAACACTGCCAGCCACTGAAACAAGAAGCACTGTGGGATTGGTACCATCGCCAATGATGGGGGAAGGAACTGAAAACAGAAAAGGGAGCATTAGTGTCAGACACCCTCAAAAAATCAACCTAGGTAGTGCTCAGTGAGCTTTCTGGCTTGTGAAGGCAGTTTAGAGTAGCACTCAAATGTACTTTCAGGCCATTACTATATAGTCATTTGACACAATTTTCCAACAGGGTGCTAATGAGCTGAAGATGTGATGCTTGATAATGATTTGGGGAACTTCACTTGGAACAAGGACTCTCTCTCCTTCTCTCCTTCAGTGCTGCTCAAGAGGGTATAGTGGCTAAGTTTTTTTGCCTTTCTAACTGCTTTCCACACTTCTTTCCTCCTCTTTTCTCTCTCAATAGGGCCAGATGATCATTCCCCAGGCCAATGCAAAGAGAGTAAGTTATTTTAAAATAATGTCTACCCTCTTCCTGCTGGATTGATTATTTTCAGTCGTTAACATCCTGAAGGATGTTGCCACTAACTGGCATGACCCTAACTTGATTTAAGCAGACCTGTATGTCCAAAATAAAACAGGCTTGGTCACACTGCCTTCCTGCCACCAAAAAACCAACCTTTTGGAGCTAAATTTGCACATTTCCTTGAGCAAAGTGAAACGCTCACCTGACAATGTAATTTGAACATTCTTTTCTTTATATGACTGTCTAAAGAAATGTGCAAATACGTGTGCTGATGACACCTAACTACTAATCTATGTCAATAGATTGCAAAAGGAAGTAACAGGGTACTATTTTCCTTGAAATAAGATATTCCAGAGATGTGCAAACATCCTCATTTATAGAAACAAAACCTCCCAAGCATGTTTCCATATGCCACACTAAAGTGTTGTTATCGCTAGAATCTAGAATACAGCATATGCAGAGAGATGTCTTGGGTCAGATTCAGGGCATCACTAACAGTCATGTGGCCACAGAAGGCACACTACAGTCCAGCCATCCAACGGGAAACTCTCAACACACAGCTCAGCTACATATTCACTCTCTTTGCTCGAGGAAAAGCAGGGGACTTCAGTGGGCACGTCATTACCTGTGTTAGTTGTGAACTCAAACGGTCCACTGAAGTCTCCATATCCTGCTGCTGTCCTGGCCCGCACGTGAAACACGTATGAAGTCAACGGGTTGAGGCCTTTGATGTCAGTGTTCCTGGAGGCCGTCTTCACAATGCGATAGCTGCGCTCGTTTTGGTCCTAAAACAAGAGAACACAGTGGTGGATCCAGTAAAAATGCCTCGCTGTGCCATGAACCGTGGAACCACGCTTCCTTGCCAAAACTGTCATGATGAAAAAAAGATGAGTAACAAAGATGGAATTCTCAAAATATGTCCTGAGGGCTCCTGCTGCTGGCCTTGCTCAATACCCCTAGCACTGCGTGCTGCGTGGAGCTCTGAGCAAGCCAAAAAAGGATGATGAGGTGGTAGATATGCTGCTCATATATCACTGATTATTTAAGAAATCACACGGTGAAAAACCTTTGGAAAACAGCCAGGAGTTCAAATATGATCCTCTAGATGAACAAACACATTTTACACATGCCGACACCTTTTTTGTCTTCCTACCAGCCAAAAGCCGTATTAAAAAAAAAAAGGATAAAAATAGTTTAAGAAAGAAAAGACTCAGAAAATGTCTTCCAAAAAGTCCAATCTTAAAAATTGTTCTATTTTTGGCTGGGAAATCCATCAGAAAATGTAATAATCTAGCTTCCCTGCAAATTAGATGGCTTTTTCTGTATGTGTTAGGAAAGCAAGTGATTATGAAAAATTTAGAAGTATGCTTGTGTATATGAGAGACAGTGCATACAAGCAAGAGCAGGTAATTGTTCATTTTTGCAGAGAACCTTCAAAGAAAATAGCTCTTTCCATAATTCCATACTTGAGAAGTTATTTGAAGGAATAACATCTCCCTCTAACTTGGAAAGTATGAAGAATGTAATTTTCTTTCCCTATTCTTATTAAAAGCCAGCCAGTCCACGCTATCACTCTAAGCAGAAGCTATCAGCAAACAGATCTTAGTATTACCACTCTGTTATATACTTCATTATTATACTTCTGTCTATGTAAAGCTAATGTCTCACTTCTGCCCGACATTATTGATTCTCATTATAAATATGATTGCTACAAAAGCTCCGTTCCTAGGTAGGAAAAAATAGCAAAATAAATTTGTACCATACAGCTGGAACAGCCTGTGAGTTTTATCCTTTCAAACAACCATTCAAGTGCATGAAATCCTTAATTGGATTTTATGAAACTGAATCTATTTGGTTTCAAATGATGGAATCCCATCTGGAAATAAACTGCAATGGAATGAAGTAAAAAGCTCTGCCCAAACCCAAACGAAACTCCTTGCTTGCCCATTTTTGAACAGTACCTTTTCGTAGTATTTGACTTCGTACTCCAGGATGACTCCATTTGGCCTGTCAGGTTCCAGCCAAGCCAAGGCAACGCTGTGCCTTGTTATCTCTTTAGCTTGGATCAATGCAATTGGAGATGGAGCTGCCAGAAGGGGGGGGAAAAAAAGTTTTTACGAGGAACACATATTTTTAATCGTAACTTTCACAACATTAGCACTTTCAGAAAATGTGTTTTTCTTGTGAGGGGCAGGGAGGTGAAATTAGAAGCATTAAGTATTTTTCCTGTTTTCTCTAGCAGAACAGCATTTAATCCGCTAATAAAGATTAGTTTTGGATTCTTGACAAGACAGGTGGGTTTTGAAGTAACAAGAAAGTTGTCTAAACACTGCAATGTTCATGATGCCCAAGTACAAACCTCCGTAAGAGATTAAGGTACTAAAAGAATCTGCCTTATTTTTGTCCTTTGTCAGGTACAGCGCATACACTTGTAGTTTTGGTTTGGTCTGCAGTGATTCTTTTCTTCCATCTCCTTAAATTAACTGACGTTATTTCATTAGCTATTTACTTTACAGGAACTATGAAATTCCTGAGGTTCCAACCTGGTTTTCTCTAAAGCTGAGAAAATATTGCCACTGAATTAAGTAAGACCAGAATAAAGCTGAATACATATGAATTTGGACCCTCCCATTAAAACCAGGAAACTTGTATTTCAAGAGCCTGAGCCAACTTGTGCTTCTAACTTGCCTTGCTTATGTCACAGCCTGTGAGCAGTCCCTGGAGAATGGGGAAGCTCAGCACCCAAGGGCCAGATTCTGGCTTTGATCGCTCCTTCCCAGCCAAAAGATACAAGAGATTGGGCCATTGTGTACCAAACTGGCATCATCTGACCCTGTCCCGTGTGATGCTGTATTGATGCAATGAATAAAAAAAGCAGGATTGCACTACCAAGGGTAAGGGCTGTAGGATTTTTGGAAAAACTCTACCTAGAAACAAGCTAAACTCCAAGATCCTTTAAACTGTATCTGTGTCAGTAATAAGGGCTGCAATGAAGAAGATAATGGAAAACATCTCTTTGTGCACCCTGCACGGTCTACAGAGCTCTTGCTAATGCAAGTTCAGGTTTCTGACTGGCTGGAGGACAATGCCTTCTTCCTTTGCCTGTGATAGCAGCAGATTCATGGCTGTGCTGGGGAACGGGTTTTCTGAAGATTTATGAACCCGGCTGCCCCTTTCTTGCTGTTGTGTTGCTGTGTGGTCACGTCTCTAGCCAGCTGTTATCAAGCTCTATTGATGCTGACAATAGCTGATATAAATGGCGGAGTCTCCAGGGATAAAAAGGGACATTCATGAAATTTTTAATCTTATCTAACAAAGCTGTCCTGTATAACCAGAGATTAGAGGTCTTCCTAAATTGAATATATTTCTTCTTTTGTCCCCTGATGCTGTAGCTCCTCTTTTTTCCCCCCTTTCCTTTTCTTTTTGTTTCTTTTTCTACCCTTAACTTTGGGACGATGATCCATGAAAATATTAGAGAGTAAAAAGTATCCTTGAAAACTACCTAGAAAGGCAAATAAATAAAACAGCCACTATAAATGAAAGGAAAATTGAATGTTGAAAGCCTCAAACCTACTTGACCATATCAGACAGTTCTGATGGAAGTGAAAATAACCAGTAGACACTGCACAGCCACAAAAGGGTGACTCCTCTTGATGTGAAACCATCAGGGAGCTGCTTCCTGATTTACTATTTGACAGTTTGGCATCTCTGTTAGAAATGCCTCCAGAACTTTTATCTCTTTTTCCTTGTCTGTCTCTCACATGCAAAGGCAAATACTGAATGGCAGAGCAGACTATAAACACAGCCAACAGGGAGGATCCAGGTGTGCTCCATCAAAATAGGTATGTGGCACGGCTGAGAACCTCCTTAATAACCTCACAGTTCCTCAACAGAGGATAAGACTTCTTTTTCTTCCCCTCTGCAGTAAGAATACTGCTCAGCTAATAAATTAGAAATCAGATTTGTTACCCTAAAACACACATTCACACCATTACTGATAAACCAAGCTGAGAGAAATCTGCTTAGTTAATTGGTGCCTCATGCAGGGCAAACAGACAATTCTTTTCACCGAGAATCTGTCAGTTACACTGGTCTGATCTCAAGAACTGTACAGAGGATGTTCACTTTCTTTCCTTTATCATCTTTTTAACCTCCTTGGTTTCCCATTTCATTTCTGCAGGCATTTATACTGGAATTTACTGAGCCCTTCAATACGGGGCTAGTAAGTGCTGTATGAAAACACGTTTCTTCCCTATTGTAAAATGGCTATTTGTAGTGAAAGAATTTACGTTAACTAACACTTCTTGTGAAAGATGCTTAGCTTTATACAGCTTAACAAGTGCTTTCTCACAGCTCTCAAAAATGGACAGCTGACTGGAAATAAGCAACACGCTCCTGCCCTCCAGGACACAAGGAGGACTTTTACATCAATTCCTTTGTTACTCCTTACAATTTTTTCTTTACTGTACTTTATATGCAAATTCATCCTCAACTTTTAGTCTCTTCTTTTGTCCTGGATTCTGCAGATGAGCAATTTGTTTCTGAGTTTGTTTTGACTGTACATCCTGTCTCTCCATATGCTATACAGAAATCCTAGGAATGCCCAAGTCTAACAACAGGATGAAGTACCAGAACTGCAAGATGCTGTCCAGGAGCTCACATCTCTGCAGCATAGACTCACAATGGTTCATGCAATAGGATGGTGACTTGCAACTCTGAGAACCTTGAGGAACTGGGCCCAGTACCCACAAGGAGTACTACAGTTACCCCACTTTATGGATAAAATCCTAAGTTACCAATTCCCTTCTATTTCTGCAAATAGCCCTAAAAATCAGGTATATTTGTTTCCTTGTTTTTCAGGATCCATTATCTGACCTGGGCAACTGAAAGTCTGGACCCCTGTAAGAACAGGTCTAGGTCTCCTTGTACATAAATTATCAAAGGGCACAAGAGTCTGGTCAGCAGAGGCCAGGACAAAGACGACATCATCACTGCCAGCTCAAAACAGCACTCCAGGCAGCAGTCACAGCCTTCTGGGTGAGCTCCTGGAAAATATTTACATTCCTTGTTCTTCTCCCTTTTGCCTTTAAATTGACTCTTAGGGATGATGCGAAGATAAACATTTAACAGGTTGTAAAATGATGCTTTGATCATGAGCAGAATAAAAGACAGAATCTTCTCTTATATGTGCGTGGGCTAAGTGTTCATTAGATACACACATGCTACATAAAACACACTGAGGACAGCCTGACCAAAAAGAATAATGTACACAATTAAGATGATGGCAGTAAGATCCCCTAATACTTATGGAAGGGAGTGAGATATCACTTTTACTTTTCGTGCTTTCATTCACCCTATTCCTTGATATTTGGAAAGGAACACTAAGCAATAACTTGTGCTTCCAACAAGCAAGCTTTATGCCACACATGTACAAACTGTACATACCAAGCACCAACTCTACCAAAACAGCCCATTTCACGGAATGATGAGGTATTTTGATGTCTAAAAAGGGGTCTCCCCATGAACAAAAGCACCAAGTGTAACTTTCTTGAGTTCAAAGCTCAGCAGTTCCTCTCCCTTAAGAACCCCACTCCCTACTGATGTGAATGTTGCAATTTTCTTTCATCTACTTCCTCAATAACCTGCCATTAAACACCTACTAGTAGTTTTATTACCTCAGTTCTGAGCTGGGAGCCTACAGAGAGCGAAAGAGCACAGATGTACTACAAAAACTTCACCCAAATGCCATAAAGCCATATCCCAAGGCTAGCGAGTGCTGAATTGTAACAGTTTTGAGGCACTTTAAAGGATGGTAGAGGCAGAGTGTCAGTTTTTCATTACTGGTTCAAATTAGGAGGGTGGGAGAAGAAAAAAACAGGAAATAAATAGATGCAATAAAGTCTCTGACATGTAGGCATCCATGAGTGAAAACAGCCCTTTATAAAACTACAACACATGAGTATTCAGATATCAAAGATACACAATGCCCAGTGTTTTATTGAAGATGCCTTCTTACCCACAGCAGGGTTTACTTTCCACTCCCCATGATTTGAATTTAAATGGATCATGTTTACTCAAGGGGTCTTTCACTGACTGAAAAAATATACCCACAGTTTGTACATTATCTCAGCTAAATTCAAATAACATATTTAAATTTAATTACTTGAAGCTTAGGGGTTTTCATGCTTTTCTTTATTCCTCAATTGCACACAACACTTATTTGTTCTTATCAATGGCTATGCGCTTTGTCAAGCATCAAAATTAAATGCTTGAAAGCACTAATGATGTTACTGTGATTAAGGGTTTTTACCTTCCAGGGTAGATACTAAAAGCCTGCTTCATTATTAATTACTTAAGGAAAAAAAAAAAGATTTCTGAGAATCTAACACTGAAGAAAAGTCCTCAAACAATCAAATCAAAACAAGACAATAAAAGATCTTCCATTAAAAGATTTTCTCTTGATTAGGACACAACATATATATGGGAACCTGGCACATTTCAAATTTTCTCTTTGAATATTTACCTTGTAACACTGGAGGGGGTTTACATGTGATTTTGTGAATTATATTAGCAAATAATCTCACAGCAGGAAAAAGATATACAACACATAGAATCAAATATGGTTTTAATAATTTCTAAAAGCAACATTCTCTGGGCCAGATTCTGATAATTCTATTCATGTAAGAGAGTAAGTTAATCTATGAACTGTAGCACTGATTTCAAATCAAGGGAAGGGACAGGTATCCAGTCCTGCTTAGTCACGTATACCAGAATAAATTAAAAAGAAGACAGCTGTCTTTCACAGCATCACAGAATTGTTAGGGTTGGAAGGGACCTCTCGTGATCCTCTAGACCAATCCCCCTGCCAAGGCAGGGTCACCTGGACCAGGTGACATGGGAACCCATCCAGGTAGGTTTGGAATGTCTCCAGAGAGGGAGACTCCGCAACTTCCCTGGGCATCCTGTTCCAGTGCTCTGCCACCCTCAATATAAGGAAGTTCTTCCTCATGTTGAGGTGAAACTTCTTGTATTTTAGTTTATGGCCACTGCTCCTCATCCTGTTGCTGGGCACTACTGAAAAGAGTCTGGCACCATCACCTTGACATCCCTTTGAGATATTTCTATATATTGACAAAATTCCCGCTCAGTCTTCTCTAGACTAAAGAGCTCCCACATCTCTCCTCAAAAGAAAGATTCTCCAGAACCCCTAATCATCTTCGTGACCTCTGCTGGACCACTTCCAGTAGCTCCTTATCTTTCTTGTAGTGAGAAGCCCAAAACTGGACACAGCACTCCATATGTGGCCTCACTAGGGCAGAGCAGAGGGGCAGGATCACCTCCCTTGACCTGCTGGCCACAGTCTTCCCAGTGCACCCCAGGATACCACTGGACCTCCCGGCAGTAAGGGCACAATGCCGGCTCACAGTAAGCTCGGTATCCACCAAGACTCCCAGGTCCTTCCCTGCAGAGAAGGATTTCCTAAAATGTTGGTGTTCAGTTCTGCTTCCCGTTGTCCCTTGGGCCTTTTACTCCTCTCTCCTGTCCCGGCAGAAATGCTCCAGTTTGTAACACCACCCCTGTGCTCTGAATACTCCTCACAAATGACTTTACAAAGGAAAATGCACTTTAGCAAGACCACATTTCCAAACATATGCAAAGCATATGTGTAAGCCATGTATGTACATCAGAATAAGCAAATGAAAGCCTTCTGCACATGTGAACCGATGTGCACACACAGATTAGATGTCTGTGCACGTCTGAAGAACCAAGCTAGAGTCTGGCACTCCTGTTCCTCACTGCCAGAATGACAGCTACGCCTTTCTCCGAGGGACCTGCCAGAGTCTGCGGGCTGGATGTGCACTTTAAAAACTAACCACATGCATATTTTGTTCGGGTTTTTTTTTCATTATTCCTTCTGTATAAGGGAGCAAACGTTTGTACTAGTGATGATTGGGCTAGGTTAGGACTTGGACAAGGATCTAGAGGCCTGATTGCTCAACCAAGCCACTGGAAGCCTCCCAAGACATTCCCGAGTCCTCTGTCTTCCCACCGTCTGCCTCTCCCTCCCCCAGGAATGATGACTGGCAAGGAACACCTCCCAGCTTGGAAACTGAGACACGCCAAGATTCAGGCCAGCATTTTCAAGCTTTAGCATTAAAGCAAAGACTTTAAATCTACACCACTAGAGTAAAACGCTCGAGGTTATCCACCCACACGTGAAAATCCTGGCCGACGCAATGAGAAGCAGCATGACAGCTGAGCTTGGCCTCTTTCTCTCAATCCCTTCAACCAGCCGTAAGGCTGCTGAACTAAACTTTCTCTCCTTGTTACTAGAAATTACACTGCTCAGGAAAAGCACCAGCTTGGCTACAGGATACTCTCACAGGGCGCATTCATCCAAAATGACAGGCACAAGGGATCTTTCCCTTCTTTCCAGGCTCTGCAACGCAGTCACAAAGACCTCTGAGAGAAACAAGCAACAAGCTCTCAAATCTAGGGAACAGCTCACATCAACTATGTTTGTAATGATGTGTTCATAAAGAAAGGGGCTAGAAAATGAGATTTTAAAGACTGTTAACGCAGTATTATTATGCTTTAAGCATTTCCTCTGTTTTAAAGTTTTCATTTCTTGCCTCTCCCAAAAGAACCTGTGCAGCAAATCTTGCCAAACCACAAAAGCTGGCTCTGACTTGCATCAAATCAAAAGCTTGAAGGAAAACCCAGGCTTTAAGCAGCAACAAATAGTAGCAGTTGAGGATTATTAGACTGCCATATTTTTACCACTCCAATCCAACTTCATTTCTTGGCGACATGCAGTGGCTGGTGAGCATTCATAAAGAGCCTGTGTATTTTCTGGGCTGCACATCCAGTTCTGTGTCAGTTTTAGCACAGACTACTTCAGCATACCAGAACTGCTCTAATTTAGATCAAAACTATTATAGGAATTGAGATGCGACCACAGTTCCCTGTGGTTTACATCAGAAATGAAGGGAGGATGAAGATGATTTTTTATGCTCAAGAGGTAGTTCTTTCTGGCTATTAAAGATGCCCAGCTCTTGACAGCAATACATTATTTTCAGGTACTGGTCCTCCAATTTTGAAGGCCAAAAAATGATGTCAGCTTATGCAATTCAGGTCTGGAATAACTCCAAAGATCTAAATCTGCAGTCTACAATTCCAAAGGTTGCCTTAAACCAAAAGATTATAGAATCTACATAGAATTTAGCAAGAGACCTGTATTGCAACTCAAGCATGGGGTCTGTTTAGTCTGAAAACTGCTTGTTTTCTTTCTGCTAGCTTGCTAAGAAATCCTGTTGGCATGTTCTGACAAGGATAACTTCATAGTTGCCAACAGAAACATGGCAGAATACTGTGTATTTCCTGTATGTATGAATGCCAGTTTAAAACAAACAGGAAAACAAGCCTTTCAGTTGGAAGGCAATTTATAAAAATCTGCCTGAATATTACAACCACTTAAATGCAGCACCAAAACATTTCTAAATGCTTAAGATAGAATGATTAATGCAGAAGGGTGAACATACTTAGTGCTGTGAGTTGCTCTAGAAACTCTAGAGCTATAAGTAATTTGTTAAGATGGGGAATTAGTCAGCAGCTGTCTGACCTGAGCAGGTTTGGAGCCGCTGGTCACAAAGCAGGTCATGTTGCAGTTGTTCTTCCCTCTAGTTGAGGTTGGAATCTGACCCAATATAAACAACAATAAATTTTGTAGCCTAAAGAAGCCAACACTGATGCTTCACTTCATTATATTGCATTGAGAGAAGCAGAAAAAATGGGCCAGGCAGTCCAGACAAAGAGAAATTGCCATGAGCCGGAGCAGTCACGCTTAGAGGTACCAAAGGACCAAGGACCCAAATCTGGGGAGAACACTGGTGGGAAGCACATGCTATAATCATCCTCTCACTTCCCAGATGCCGATCCGCAACTACAGACCGCCAGAAACCACTGATGCTGTGACACAATGTACAGCTCCCCAGGGGACACTGGCTCAGGGGGAGCCGAAATGAGGAATTAGAGACCGTAACCTCTAGTTATTAAAGCAGATAATAAGGCTGGAAATGGGGCATTCCCCAACAGCTCAAAATAAGTAGTCTGGAGCAATATGACCCACTTAGCATCATCCCCTCAGGACAACTCTACCTTACCCACACACCCTGCTGTTCTTCCCAGGAAGCCAGAGGTAGCCACCGGAGCTAATTCCTCCCCAGAAACAGCCTGTCCTTTACCCTTGCGTTGTCGCGCAAGAGGATCTGCCTTTTCTAAACAAACTCCACTACCCCTCCGGCCTCTTCCACCAGGAAATCAAAACTACCCCTAAGGACACATTAGATACCCCTAAATAAGACCCCTGTCCCATTCTCTAAGCCCTTCTTCAAGTTAAACAACCATCCAGCTACTCCTCCTTCCATTTTGGCATCCTCCTGCCCACAGTCAGAGCAGTTAAGACATGTCTGCATACATGTATGTCATGAGTCAACAGACAAGTGGGGTAGAGCTGTTCTTAAATTGTACAGGACCAACAAAATAACTTACTGTACCTGTGCCCTGCAAACCACTTGTGTGCGGCTTTCAAACTACTCACAATAGTGTTTCAACAATCTGTAAAACAGCATCAAAAATACTGACCCTACTGTTGTAATATCCCAAAGGAGCAACCCTTTGTCTGACAGGGCAAAGGACAGCTGTCACTCGATGCCCCATAAACATCACAGACATGCCCCATTTCTGGTCCCTCATCCTTTCTTATACTTACCACCAAGTCACATGAGCATGTGGTTACCCCAATAGTTATGTGATAAAGCTTAACCCTCTATGGGGCAAATGTGTGGCAACACATCTCCTAATGCTGTTCTCCTTGGTTGTTGCACAGCTATTTTTTATTTACTTGAAACACGGCTGTCTAGATGATGTTTTTGTTTGCTAAATAATGCCTTTGTCTCTTACTTTCAGTATTAAAAACATCAAACTATGTAAAAAGAGCTGCTTAAAAGCCTTTTTGAAATCCAGACAAAACCCTCTGCCCTATTTGCCACTTAGGTGCTTAGGAAATACTGAAGTATCTTCTAAACAAAATAAATAAATAAAAGGTATGACTCATTTTGCTAAAGCAGCACTCGCTATTTTAATAAATAGATTTGGCCACATTGTCTCACCCTGGCTTCTGAAGTGCTTCAGTAAAGGCAGAGACTTAGACTTTGCCATTTGGGTTTCTCAGACAAATAATCTAAAGTCAGAAATGGCAAGAATCCTGAGGGAAGAATAAAATTACAAACATTTTACTTCAACTGTGCTCCACAGCTCCAACAACAACTGCAGGCTGGGTCTCAAACATGCCTTCCTGAGCCTGCAACACCCAACAGAATCAAAACACAGGACTCGCTTGAGAGTAAAAATCACAATTCCCTTCTTAACACTTGAGAGTATAAATTCTTTCAAAGTCACCGAAGTTAAGGAACTTCAGCTGTATTTACTTTAAGCTCCATCACACAGAAGAGGCTGGTGCAGAAGGTTTGCGTTTACGTATTTACATTTCAGCTGCACGACCTATAAATTTTAATTATAGTTGATATTCAGAGCATTCAGCTGGAACTCCAGTAAAGTACCTTCTGTACAAAGGTCAGATGGATTTGACATGATACAATCTCTGCCTCTGGGCCATTGAGAAACTCTTGAGATTGAATCAAGGTTCGGGTTTTCTGTGCCTGTGTTAGTAGCACTTTGTGAAGGACACTGGTCTGACAGCACTTGGATATCCCCACTCTTCCAAGATGCTGCAAGACATCCTGCCATGCCCTCCATCAAAGTTCCTCTTCTCCAAGGAAAAAAGAACCTGTATTTCTGGAAAGTTCCACAGAGAATCAGACTTCAGAACACCTAACTCTTACACTTGGAGCTCTCCTACCAGTTCCTTTCACTGGAACTAAATTAAACCCCCTTTCCCTCACCCGCAATGGGTGGACTTCTTCAGGAAATTAAAAATCATTAATAGACCCAATGAGAGAAAGAAACTGCACAGTGTTGCTGCAAAAAGCAAAATTACCTGATGTTTGCTGTTCAGTAAAAAAAAAAAAAAAAATAAAGTGATGAGGTACAAACTGGGGAAGAGTCTTAAGCTTCCTGAAACACATAAGCCTTAAAATTAAAATCTTAGTTCATGATGTCAGTAACCAATTACATCATCGGTGGCACATAATTAAACTTATGAAGGGGTTTCATTATTTTGGTTTTATGCTGGATACTGAAAACCAGTGCATTATTCATTTTAAAATTGTATCAATTAGAAAAACCCCAAATGGAATCAGCAATTAAATATTAAAGGTGGCTGCCTCAGTGGAAAACACTCAGAAGGATAATTGGTAAAGTTTCCTGTGCAATGCAAATGCCATTACACAGTCTGAAAAATTAGAATCCTGAAAATAAATAAATAAATACATAAAATTTAAAAAAACAACCTTGCGAGGTTATGAGGATTTGGAGCTGTACAAAGAAACCAGCCACGTTTATGTCCTGGAGGAGCAGGGAGCTACAGTTTAGGCAAATAAAAGCCTGTGAAAACAATAATCCTAAATTAGCTCACCAATCACACAGACTGGTCTGTATTCCGAGTTTAGACCTTCATTTCCAGTGACAGATATGAGGACATAGGATGGCACTAACCCTAAACCTAAACACACTCAGGCTCCTGAGGAGAGGATCTCTGCAGTTCTCTCCTTCCCACCAAGGCCAGGGCTCTTAAGGGTACTGGCAGGCTGCAACTGAGACACCTGCACAGGATGGGAACTGCAAGGAAAAACAATCTTCCTTCAAAACTTGCAGTTCAAAAATAATTTCTTCTTCCAACAGCATGCAAAGCATTTTTCAGCATTATGTCTTTCCTCCCTGTAAGGTTCATGGCTTTGGTTTTGGTTCAGTTTTGTCATCAAGGTCCAAAAATTTTATTATCCTCTCATTTAATCCAGATGAAACTGGTACCTTCCTTTTAAGGATCACTCAGACCAAAAATAAGCTAAGGAACTCCTGTGTACAGAGCCCTTCTAACCTGTGATGTTCACAGCTTGTCAGTGTAACAAATGCAAACAGAAATATCCTCTGATTAAAGAAAAATGCCACAAGTGCAGGTAGTGCTAAGAGGTCTCCCTCTGAGCCCAGCCCATCCTCTTCAGGTCAGTTTTTCCCAGTACTTCCATAATTGCAGTTTTAACCTTCAGCACAGGCAGCAGCAAAAGAAAGTGGCTTAGAGGCTCTTGGAAAGGCACCGCTGGATCTGCACATCATGTCTGATGTGCAACAGAGAGCCCACAAATCTCTGCAGCTCCTCCAAGACTCCACTCGGCCACTCTGTCCCAGACTGCCCAAGGAGCTTGAAAAAAATGGGATTTAACACTCAGCCACTTACATATTCCAGTCACTTTCTGTCTTATTTATGTGCATGCACAATATCCTGATGAACTATAAGGGAGGCTGCAGCTACTCCATCTGCATTCCTTTTTATGCTAGAAAGATAAATTGGGGCTGATTCAGAGGACAGATTTAGGGAACACAGTATGTTACCGAGACAAGCGCAATCTTCCCGGGGAGCCGCTGTAGTGGGTTGTCTGGAGATCATGCCTCTATTTGTTTACTAAAATAAATGGACACCATACAAAACTCAATTCATATATGAGACACCTCCTCCAGCCCACTATACCGTCCTGTTTTGCTTATCCAAAACTGTCTTGTTCTATTATTTCTTGATGGGACCACTTAATGGCACATAGAAAATAAAAAAAAAAAAAGCTAATTAAAAACTTCAGCGCTTTCCTTTTAGCCTTTTGTAATCCATGGAACTGAAAGACATTTACAGCCATAGCACATTACAGTTTAAGGGTTTTTCTGTCTGTAATAATCCATGGATACTTTCAATTGATTTTAATACAGACAAAAGTAAAGATATTTTATGGAGCAGTAGAAGAATTTAATAAAAAATCAGAATCAGTCAATTGTCGTTTTAAGACTAAGTGATAGAATTCGATAGCAGGGATAAAAGTCCTAATAAATTCTGCAGGAGCAGTTCAGAAGGCTGAGACAAAAGTTATCATTTCCTCTTAAATTAACAGTAGGACTTTTCCATAGCAGATGGTTTGAAATACAAATGACCAAAGGAATAAAACACAAATGCTTGAGCTTCCTACATTTCTCTCAATTGCATTTAAAAATATAAATGCAAACCCACGATCAACTTTCGTTATTATCAGTTTACAAGCCACGACTTTCAGAGACCCTGAATCCATTCTCTGAGTGCACTCAGAGTTCTGGGGCTCTGGTTCTTGAATTTAGTAATGAAGGCAGATTACCTTAATCTAAGGAGACGCCATGAAATCCTTCAAGGAGATGCAGAAAGACGCTACGCATTTGCCCGCTTTGTTTGGGAGGGGAAGCCCACTGGAGCCCTTCCATAATAATAAAGCACTCCCTGCACACCAGTTCACACGTGGGGCTAAATCTAAAGTGACATTTCTCAATGAAAGAAGCAGAATTCACTCGTGTGCTCAGCATTTTGATGTCCACCAAAATCTGGCAAACATGATTATAGAGATCCAGCAGGCATGCCACAGCTCTATTTAGTCCTCATGGTTTAACACAATGCTATGCAACATATAAATAAAATATAACAGGCTGCCTTGGGATGGCATTCTGGGAGTATGATTTCATGCATATGGATGGACTTGACACACATTTTGCAAGGACAGAATATCTGAACCAAAGGGGGTTGTGCTTTACCCACCTTTTAGGGCGAGTTCAGCACCCTGCCCTCCAAACTATGAGCCAGTGCAGAAACTTTAGGCTTCAGGGACTAGCAATGTTTATTTGTGCTACTCTGCATGGCATTTTAATTAGTAACTGTGCGGATTTAAAAACTTTGAATGGACACACAGGGGCAGTTGTGCAGCCTAGCTTTTGTGTTTCCACTCTCTCAAAAAAATCCTGTTTGAGGACACCAGCAGGGGGTTAATAGAAGCTTTGATAAAGTTCTCCGAAGCCTTTTATTGTTGCTGAACTACAGACCGGACTCTGCTGTCTCTCTGGCTGTTTTCCAATTAATTTAGTCAGTTGCAAAAACAACTAGAGAATTTAGAAGCCCATCTAAACATTTGGTAGCCACAAACATTCTTAGGCAAAATCTCCTTCCACAGGAAAATATTTCTGTGCCAATTATTTAAGGGAATCGCTCAGACTGGTCGTCAAGCTCCATGAATGGGAAATGTCAGTGTGCTGCCAGAGAAAGGGAACATGCAGTTAAATAGTTCAGAGCAAATAAAAGCTGCAGGACTGCATCTTCATCTCTGTCAGTTTGGTAGCTATTCTTCTGTACCAACATCACTGAGACCAGAATTTGATGCCTTCTTGAAGCAAATTTATATAATTTAAATATGATCAACACTACCTAGTCCTGAAATGAAACATCTTTTTCCCTAGAAGGATATGTAACTAACCTCCATTTTCCATAGCAAACCACGAGATCTTTTAAAAAATGTGACCAACCTTTTATTTAAATGCTGCAATTACTTCTTGGCTCTATCTGACATGCAACTTGTCTAAGCTGTTCGTTGAACCCTGAAGCTGGTTGTTTACTAAAGATCTTTAGAAAGTATTTTTTTCTTCCTTCCAACCAAGACTTGTATCCCCCACCTTGAATACAAATTCATGGAAATGGGTGGTGCAGACAGCTTTGCCAGAAAGCAGGCAGTTGTTATTTTAATTATTATTTCTTTGTGGAAAGCTGCAGTTACCTTAAAATAATAATTTAATCCTTCTCAACAATAGTTTTCCCGGGTTTGTTTTTAAGACGGGAGCACGTATGCTTATAACTACACATTTATTACAGACCATCAGTTAAAGCCTCTGCAAGAACAGAGTTGTTAAGAAACTCCCACTTACATCTGCCAGCTTGGAGAAGCTCCTTACTCAGACACATTAACTTACACACATAATTAAACATGAAGTAGAAGAAACCTTGAGTGGTCAACACACGACATCTTCGAGGCTCAGAGAAAGGTCAGCATTGAGTATCAGCTTTCTCCATTCAAAAGTATTCCTCACTGTTTACTTCTATGCTATTCTCAAATTTCTAACGCTAGGATCACTTGGATCTCTCACTGCATTAATATTAGAAGGACCTGTGGTTTCCCAAAATACATTATTTTGTTTGTTTCAGAAGCCCTCATAGTAACTATTTTCAATGTAAATTTTCAGACAGCAAAAGCCAAAACACAACTCCCTTGGAAAACCAAAGCAAGGGAAGAAAATGCAGGTGGCTGTCCTGTACAGCCTGGCAGGTCACGTCACCAATTACAGCAGGTGAAAATCTACAACTGCTGGCAACTTGTCCCAACCCTCCTGCTTGAAAACGTGTGTACAGGGGTGATCAGTGCTCATGTCTGGCAGATACACACGAAGCCTTAGAAACCCCACTGGTTTAGATTCGAAAATGAGAAAGTGGCATACAATTAGCTTGGAATTCTGCAAAATGCTGCAACAAATCACTCAGAGTGTCACACTCCCAGATCACCCCTTTTTCAAGTCCCTGCTTATTAGTTTTGAATCTCTTTCCCTATTGAATTCATGCTTGACACAGCTCCATTTGAGGAATAAGGACACTGCTGATCCATCATCCTTAATACAAACACCTTAAAGCAAAGTAAGAACACCCCTTTGCAACTCCCCTTTTCCATTACTCTGACATTTTGCAGAAAAAAGAATGCAGCAGCTCATAGTATCACAAACACTTCCTATGTTCTGGACAGCTGGCATGTATCCAGATGTTTGCCAAGAGATTATTTTAAATCAGGCTTGTGGGGACTGTGTGGCCAGGGTGCTGTGACTGTTTATACACACCCAGCTACGTGCATGACTTTCCTCACGGTTTGTGTGCCTGTAAAAGGACTACTGGAACAGACTATTTGTATCCTTTGGCTGCACGGAACAAGTAACTGGAAAGGGTGGGACCCTGCTGGTAGCAAGTTCTCTGAAAAAAAGTAAAAGTAAAAAGCTAAATTGACTCCTGGGAAGGCTACAGCCAAGTCCAGCTGTGCCCAGCAACTGGAGTGCCACTCGATTCTCTGTTTGGGCAGAGACACAAACTCACCCACCTGCACATCCAGCTCGCTGCAAACCTCCACACTTTCCAATGGGTCCAAACACTCCTGAGTAACAGCCTGTCCCAGCACCTTAGTCCTCCACTCCACAAAGCCCTAAACATCACCAGCACTACCCTGTCCCCATATCACCCAAGGGAGCAAGGTGGGAGCTGGACTGGAAAGCCCACCAGCTGTGGAGGAGGAGCTGACCTGCATGAGCATCCTGACAGCATCACCAGGCACTGAGGAAGGGTGATGTCAGAATAGAAAATGACTTATTTTGCCAGTTTATGCTATTCTATAGAGTCTGTGAAACTGTGACACAAGTGTATGATGAATTCTGTCTTCATATTCACAGAGCTCCTTCCCCAGCTATTTGGAGATGAAGTCTTCCTTAGGGTTATACAGCCCTTCAAGATTATGTTTCAACACAACAATAAACAGCTCTTCACTACGACTGCATTTACAAAAAAAAAAAAAAGGAACATTTTTTGCAAGGGCTGAGCATAAAACTAGCGTCTGAACGACCACAGACCTTGCTATTTTTAAAAATAAAAATTAACTTCTTTCACCACATCCCTATCAATAAGATTCTTAATATGCACATACATATTGCCACACACAAAAATCAAAAAATATTATGTTTGCTCTCAGCAAACAGATCTGATTTGCTATTATTTATACTGAAACCAGGACTATACTAAAAGAACATGAGTAATCCTCAGAGTAATTGTTAATTTTGTTTTACAGTACTAGTTTAAGTGTGTTCATGTGGTCACGTAAAGAAAGCCTCGTGACCGAAATCTACTTAACAATGTCTTTTGATGTTTCACTACAGAGCAACTCTCTATATAGATAAGTTATAAATATCCAGGAAAATAGTACATTAAAATACTGAAATCCTTAGGTTTTCTGGTCTTGGCGTGTGTTGCTTTTGATCTGCCTGAGCAACTATTATTTTGTCGATACAAAGATTGCACACTGACCAAGGGCAATGTATGTCCATGAATTTTTACTGACTGCAAATGCAGCTCAGCCCAGGCTAAACCGCACTGGCAGAATTTAAGACCTTATATGCATTTTCTGTGCTGTTCTGTACAACACGTGAGGAATGCTAATCAGCATTTGAAAGGAAACGTGGGCTTTCAAAGAAGTCCCACCGAAATGCAAAATGGGAATATGTATTTCCCCACCAAAAAGTCCAGTAGAACTTAGGAGCCATATAGAAGCAAGTAACTCCCACTTCTTTTTCCCTCCTCTGTTTCTAACTTAAGACTCAATAATCCTCAAAGGATCAGGATCTTTCAGAGGTTTTTTTGTTTTTCCTTCTCCTAACGGGATTAAGAACACAAACAACAAACCAACCTAAAGGCCAAATAAAACTGAGTAACAGTTGTCATTTCCCTTCCTTGCACTGAACGTCGGTATTTTGGGTTCACCACAACTGCAGCCTGTCCCAGAAGAACACCCGATTCACATGGATCTTCTCGGTGGTGCTGAAGTCCTGGTGGCACCGTGACCCATTTTAGTTCCTGCCTGGAAATGGATACAGAACCACTGCAGGGCTCTGAGTGATGGTGAGGGACCAAGGGAGCACACAAAAGAGGGGGGAAGGACTCCAGCACCGCCAGCCACACTGCTCTGCCTCCGAGATGAAGCAGTTCTGAGACAGGTGAACAGACAGCTAGACAGGGAAGGTGTGAGGGATTGCAGAGACAAAGGGGCTGGGGAGAGAAGCGTGAAGAGAAAGAGGAAAAAAATGGGACAGAGAGCCTGAGATATTCGTATGACAGATCAGTTCTTGATCCTGTGCACAGTCAGCTTGAGAAAGAGTAAGTTTATTTATTTATACTGTATTTTCATCCTAATTGGCACATCCTGCATCCATCTAGCTATGTCGGTCCACTTAAGGAAACACTGAGCCCAAGGTAACCTAACCAGGTAACAAATCACCAGGCAGTCTGTTTATTCAGAAATATCAACTGCTTTAACTCCAACAAGCAAAGGAGCAAGGAGGACACCCATCCCTCATAAAATGCAGACAAAATGAAGGGAGCAAAGCAAGCAGCATAATGAGTTTGGATTTTAAATCTCATTTAAGCTTCCATAGGCTCTGCCCCCCACGCTGCTCTCCTGCCTTATGAATGCCTTCAGCATCTGTGCAAGAACCTTGTCCCAGTGGTGCTGTCCCCTCAGACATGCACACAGAAGGACTGAGCAGCCAACCTGGCTCTCAGGTTGAAGCCCTAAACAGCTCACCTGTAATCTTTAATAGAAATATAAACTGTTCAGTGCCTTTTCAAAAAAACAAAAAACAAAAAACAAACCACAAAAGCTTCCTGCATGCTGTGAACAAGATCTCTTTATTGAGAGCTTTACTTTTAATTTTGAACAGCTCCACAGCGTTATCCTTACCAGAAAAAAAAAGAAAAAAGATCCTAGTGATTTTTGAGCTATTCAGTCAACTGCCTGGTAGAATTCCTCATTGAAATTAGCTTTTCCTAGCAGCATCACATGAGAATTGCTGGTCTGCATCTCTTCCTCGAATCATTTCACATTTTTTAAAGACAGACAAAGTGCTGATTCCATTTCATTGAAAACTGAAAGCCACAAAAACCACTACAGCTGGTGGAGACCCCCAATATTATATCAGCACTTCCAGTATTCCTTGCTCTAAGGGCACTGACTTCAAGTTTCAGCAGCTGAAGCGTTTCATCCTTGCTTTTTTAATTTCTTTTTAATCTTATATGGGAAAAGAGTAATGGTTCCTATCTCAAAAAACCTTAAAAATTATTATTAAACTAAACATAGAGAATAGCAAGCTGAATTCATGATTCGAAATTCTTAAAATGTCACAACATTGAAGTATTTCACTAGGAGACAGAAATTTTTACTTGGTTCAAAGCCCAAAATTTAGCTAGCTTTTTTTTTTTTTTTTAAAAAGCAAGCTATAAAAACCAGGACCTTTTCAAAGGAAGCAGGAAAATACTTTTTCAAATGCTTTTTGATCCTACTTTGGATGGCAAATCTTATTTTCATTTAAACACTTTTCTACAGTATTGAAACTGAAAAGAGTTTCTAAACAGAGGGGAAAGTGAACTGCCTCATTTCATTATCTGCAGGAGTAAAATGGCAAAAGCAAACAAAAAACCACCTGTGCCTTTCAATTGCACCTTTTATGTCATTGCAATACATTTTGTCACTTTTGTGCTGAAAATACCAGTAACTGATTTCTCATTGCTTTCTGCCTGTCTCCAAATGCACTCCTTCTACAGGGGCTGGCACCAACACAAGCAAACATACAGATGCCACAATTCCTGATTCCAACATCGAAAATAATTTCTAAAATTTCTGCATATTTTCTTCAGATTATACATTTGCATATTTGGAAGCTGGATTTGTTAAGAGGAAGGATTCCCTGGTCTCTTGCACACTTCTCATTCCTACTGAATTTAACCCTAAGATGCAGCTCTTGCAAACGGTTCCAGCAAATTCCCCAGAATACAACCAAAAAACACTGCTCATATGTAAATAACTAAAAAAACCACACTGACAACATTTTTTTTCCTATCAAATGTTGGAAGTATTTTCTATGGAAACAGAGAGCAAAATCAATAAAGCCATGGACAAATTTTCAGTGTTGGTGATTTCATTTTTATTAAGGAGGAGCTTGGCTTTATTCTGAATGCAGAAATTACCTCAAAGAAACCAAGGCAGCTTTAGATTAGTGTTTGAAAGGTGCAAGATCAAAACCAAGCCTGTGGCAGTCCCCTATCATGACGTGGTTTGTATATAATGAAATATAGTGAAAGAAAATTAGTGGCAAAAGGATTTTAATGCACCCCAGACACACATTTACAATGATTAAACAGATCAGTACTTGTAAAACCCAAGGGTCTAACTTTACAAACCTTTACTCAAGCAAGCACTCCCACAAAAATCAATGGGATTATTTGCATATGTAAGGACTATTTATCTCAGCTGAAATCTGTAGGTTTAGGCCACACATTTCTATTTAGATCTTCTATGCAGCAGAAACCACAAAGTCATATGAAGAACAGGAGAACACTGGCACCTTGGAGTTAATTTTCATTTATACCAGGACAATTTTCCCTGGCCCTCTGACGCATTTGATAGCCTGGGCATGTTTCAAAATTGGAAATGTTAGCTAAAATACAAATTTCCTGATGTGAAGAATGCTACTCATGGATAATAAACAAAATCGATTCTTATTCGCATATTCAATCAGAGTTTGGTTTGCATATAAAAGCATAAAATGGTAGAATTTTCACACGGTAGATGCATCCTGCTCACTTATTCATGCATATATACATCCACTAATCCTTACACACACCAAAATCAGTCAGAAATACTCTCTTAGCTAGGCATTCATAGCACAAAAACTGTCCCTGTTGCTGTTCTCAACTGTCTCTTTTCATATAGCATGTGACAGCACTCTCCCACAGCTTTGTCCCAAGACTCTCTAATAGCCCCTGTTCTCTATTAGTTTTCTTTTCACTAGGCAAAGTGATAGTTTGAATTTTTGAATCATAATTTAAAAGGGATGCTGTCAACTGTATGTGAAGAACAAAAAACGCTGGACCAGATTTTCAAAGGAGCTTCAGCTTGGACTTGACAATTTAGCTTGTAACTGTCACTGCAAAACTGAATGTGTCTCTCACTGGTAATATTGACAAGTTCTGGACTACAGCTAAAATTTGTAGACTTGAACTATGCATACCTATTTTTCACACATATACACTAGGAAACAGAATTCAAAATATTTACATGGTCCAGTACTACAAAGATATGCACTATTAATATTGCCTCATACATCATAAAGTCTAACACAAAATGATAACTCTGTAAATTATGCTCCAAGCTGCTGAATGCCTGCAACAACTGTGGGACCTCAAGGCAATCAGCTCTGTGAGCCATCAGATAACAGGTTTCACGGTCTTGTAGCCAGTCTGACAGTCTGGATATCTAATTTGGCTACAGAAGAGTGTCATATTCAAATGTATATAATTCTGTGCATTAAATTAAAAATTCAACTGGAACCCTGTGTGTGAAACTCTAGCTTGCTCTAAACTCTAGCCTGCTGTAAACTAAGGAATGTTTTCACGTAATTAAAGAAAAAGATCAAACAAATTAGCATCGAAACTAAATGGCAATCTGCTGCAGCAGGTTTTGCCCTTACTAGGTTAAGCACAAGGGACCAAAAAAAAGCAGAACTGCCTAGGTTATCTGAAATAATCTGGCATACGCAGAAACAGTATTTCGCTCTTCCAGATGAACAAAGTGCAAAAATCAGCCAGCAATAAGATGCAAGCTCATACAGGGTTTCTACAGCAATGCCAGCTCTGATCAATGGAAACATTGTTAGCAGCAGGTTAAGGAGGTATTTATTTAACAAGGGGACAGATGACTTTGCAGAAAAGGAGAGCAAGCAAGCAGGCAAGCTGAGTGCCCACTCTTTCCAACCTTTGAATCTTACACAGCCCTTTTTGAAAGCGGGCAGAAGCACAATCCTGTGCTCCCCGAGTGCATATTCTGCTCTTTGTAAACACCAAGGACACAGCCGTGTCTCTGTGCAGGATCTCCCCTACAAAGGGCTGAGGTGCTGGAGAGCCAGCGAGGGGACAGGGCAGCTGAGCTGTTGTGCTTCTGCAGATGCCTCCCAGCGTCCTCCCTGCGTGCTGCAGCACAGCCTGCTCCCAGCTACAGCATCCAAAACCTCCTCTCTCCTTCTGTCTCTGAAGAATTTCAACTATCCATATAAATAACCAGAAAATAAGGGTTTGACCCAGTTACACATCTTAGGGCTCCTTCCATTCATTTGCTAATGCTAAATGCAATGGAAATCACAGCTTTCCCAAAAAACAGGCAGCAGAGAGAGGAAGAGAATTACAGTTTATGCTCCCTACCTGCTTGGTTAGTCGTCACAGTGACTGACACAGCTTGGTCTTGGCTGGGGTTTTGCTTGCTCACTCCATTCACCGCCCAGACTTCAAAGGTGTAGTTGGTGTGTGCCAGGAGGTCAGTGATGGAGACTTTGGTGGTTTTCAAGCCGTTCTGCTGGGGGCTGAAGTGCACCCCGCTGCCACAGGAGCGGCAGCGGCCGAGGTCGCCGGCACCGCACCTCCTGCACACCACGTTGTAGGAGATGTCTTCCCGGCCACCTTTGTTCTGCGGGGGGCTCCACTCCAAGTTCACCGAAGTCTCATTGACATTGGAAATCAGGTTCTGAGGAGCAGATGGAGGGCCTGAAAAGATAAAAGTCCACGTGTTTTTAGTAACTGGGAAAAACTTACATGGTACCATCAGATTTAGGATTCCAGACCTCTGTAACTCCCATCTGAGTCAAGGAGAGCAGAGACCAAACAGAATTTTACTTCTCTATATTCTTAATGAAGATGAAAAATTAACCGACAAGTCAAACTCTGATCTCTTCAGCTGATGAATTAACGGTATTTTCCAGCTCTAAACGAGCTTGAAAGCCTAGTATTGCAGTTAAACAAGAGTTTAAATGACAGGGCTTTTTCACTTTCACTATTTATACTTGTCATGAAAAACGTTAAATTCTTATATTTTACACTCATTTTTTTCCACACATATTTTACACTCATTTTTAACATGATCTCCTGAGCACCAGGAGCATCAAATGCACAAACTCCTGCTTCACTTGAGATTTTCAAGGTCCTCCAATATCTATAGGCAGACTCTCGCTGAAATTGTTACAGAAATATCTCATGATATTTTTTCTGAAAAACAGAAGTGCAATATTTTCCAGACTAGTTGATGTCAAATCACATTCAGTGAACACTAAATCCCATCAAGCAGGGACCTGGATATGACATTTTGGGATGCTGGATAGAGATCTGAGTAGGAAGCTGGACACAGAACTAAGGCTTTGAAGGATATGGAACAAAGGTTACAACAAGGGAGTGCTGGAGAGAATGTGAAAGAATTGGAGAGGAAAATATGGTGAGCAGCTGATAAAAGAAATCTGGTCAGGAACATGAGACCAGACAGAAAGCTTGGAAATAAGGCTGAACCTGAGACACAAGGTCAGTTTTTCCACCGCAGGACAGGTGACTTTAAGACTCACATACACACTGCCAAAGAGTTCTCAGTACATCCAGAATTTGAGGACAGAGTCAAAGGCAGGCTGGGGAAGACCTCCCTGGTCAGGAGTGAGCCAATCTGGGAGCAAGGCCAGAGTAGTGCAGAGCCTGCTGGCGGCAGCTCCTCCCCACCTTCAGCATCCCCTTTGGGACTGCCATGCTTGGCTCTGCCAGATTGGGCAGCAGAGCCCTGCCTTGCTCTGGACCATGTACAGGCAGAAATCCTAATTATATAGGTAGAAATCCTAACCCCCCCATAGCCCCCAAACCCACAGGAAAATTGAAAATGCAGAAAAGCTAATCCTGTGACTCTTAATAAATTTCAGTACAGTTGAGACACACTTTTTGTACCCTTAAATTTAACAAGGATGATTCAGAGCAAACCCATAAAAGACATGGGTATTTTACACAAGCCAAAAAGTTTCCCTAACCATGGAAAGGCAGCTTGCTCTGGGGCAGAACATAAAGACACTGAGTATGCACATAATGATTTGGGACAGGACTGCAGGTAAACACTGTATTGAATAGAAATGAAACAGAAACAGAACAAAGCTTGAAAAATATAACAATCCAAACAGGAATACAGTAAAAATACCTGTTCTTAGTAACTCCTCATTATCAGGCTTTACATACAAATGTTATTAGCACAGAAATACTGGAAATAATTTTGTGGAAAGTCACAAATTCAATTTTTATTCAAGACACAACAAAGCTCACAAAAGATTCTTAAATTTTATCAAAGTATATTTGATAGTTGTAATTAAAAAAAAATTCAACAGTATCTCCTGGCAGAAAAGGAAAGATAAAGTTTTGGCAAATTTCATTCCGGTTTTTCCATCCCTCTTATTTGCCAAACGTTACAAAACTGGAGGGAAGAAAAAGAATCAGTCAGCACTTAGAGTTTCATTAAGTGTATAAATACACCAGCCATAATCTCTCATATGCCAAAGTTAAAAAAAACCAGCCATCAGGGTAAAATGGGACCTAAATATATTCAGGTGAAATTCTGCTGAAATTACAAAGTGACTCATCAGGTGTAGCAATGAAGAGGTTAAGCTGTTAAAAGTTGACTATGGGGAAGATTAATTCTGGCTCCCTCAATTCATCAGATGCATCTCAAGGGAAGCCTGAGACCTTAACATGCTGTGTTGGACAAGGTTTTCAGGGCTGCATCACCTTCTTGCGTCTGTGCTTGAAGCTACCAGGATGTAACACAAGTTAAACAGGAGACAGGATTTTTATTCTGGTAGAGGTAGGTAGGTTAAGAAAAGAGTCTTACGTTATGCAGAAGTCAAATGTATCGAGTTATCTTCAGTACCTAAATGAAAGGTCTTTGTTGCAGTAGTAGCTGAGCAAGGAATGACTGTTCTTCTGCTCACTTCAGAAATACAAAATTAATATACTGATTGTGAAAAGAGGGAAATCTTCCCTTCCTGCCAAACCTTCAAAACAGTCTCTGAGTTAATCAGAGTTGACAGGTAGAATTACTGCAAGAAGAGAGAGCCAGGGCCAGCCCCTGCAACAGGGAGCCCTCCTGCCTGCTGCACCACCAGGTTGCCATTCATGACTTTTATTTATACACTGGCAGCATTTAGGATTCCTAAGGACAAAATCCTTTTACTCAAAGATCAGTTACTGAACACAGTAAGAGATGTTTTGTGATCCAAAAATGCTTAGAAATTAAATGAGCAAGAAAAACGAAAAACTGGTTTTAATTTCTGTTCATCACATGGAAATAGAGGCAGTGAAAGATGTGATGACAACAGCACACAAGACATGCCTTGTATATCTGGCCATCGGTCATAACTGTCCCAAGTGTCAACCCAGTGCCTCTGTCCTGTAACCAGCTCTCCTTCCCCCAAAAGCTGGCTTTGCCAGCAACCCTGGGCAGGAGAAAGCAGTCTCTGATTAGCCTGCAAATACACAAGCCTTCTTTTCAAAAATACACCGAGTGCAATGAGGTGGAAGACACTCCTGAAATCGTGAACTCAAGCGGCAGCACAGGAACTGCTGAGCAGGAACTGATCCAAGCTCCATCCACCTCAGACTGCCCCAAACTTCCTCACACCTGGGCTCTCTCTTCAGAGCAGGCAGGTGCACAAGGTGACAACATCTGTCCTTCCCCACTGTCAAGGAAACAGGAGAACAAACAAAAGCCTTGGGCAGGAACCAGCAGTCTCAGCATATGGATATTGATCAGGCCACGTTTGATTTGAATCTAGACAGGCACTAACCCAAGAGGGTTACAAGACTTACAAATCTGGCAATCTGATGTCACTCACATTGCAGAATTTGGTAAATTGAAATATGTGCACGTCTCTGTGGACACATTCTGGAACACTGTGGGCCACTGCAGAGTCTGGTGAAAAATGCAAACATGTCATAAAACACTGGCAGCACAGTTTTGCTGTGCTAGGAATTCCACAACAGATAAAAACTGACAATAGTCCAGGCTACGTTGGTCAGGTAGCCAAGTAATTTTTATCTTGTTGGGGAGTCACGCACATTACTGGTATCCCTCATTGCCCCCATGGCCAGGCCATGGTGGAATGTTCTCACCGTACACTGAATTAAATGCTGCAAAAGCAAAAAAGGGGGATGCAAGGAGCTAGTCCACACTGTAGATTACAGAAAGCACCATATACACTCAATTTTCTGTCTTTAACAGATGCAGGAACTCTGGTCATTTTTTCTCACTTTTCTTCACTACAGAGTAACGACTTTATGACTTCCCCAAAGAGAACAAAGTTTATAGTCAAATCCCTCCACACAGGCCAATGGGAAGGACCATTTGACCTAATAACCTGTGGGTTATGCATCTGTCTCAACAGATTCAAGACTCTGCTGGCTACCAGCAATATGTATCCACCCAGCACTACAGACAATGCCAGGACTGATGGACACGCACAGAAAACTAAACCAACAAGATAAGCACTGAGCAGGCACTATGTGTTTAACGTATTATTGATAAATTTGTGAGAAGTATTTTTGCTGTTAGTCAAAAAGGAGGAAATACAGATATTGATCGGGCTATGTTTGATTTGAATCTAGATGGAAAGTTCTGTACTTTCCAAACGGTCTGATCCCTTGGTTTCACGGACCAAAGTACGCTGTTACTATCCCAACATTGTAGCCTTGACATTTCTATAGTTGATGTATTACTTGGTATTGTATTCAACGTTATTGCTTTGCCAACCAATCGAGTATCTTAGGTGGGCTTTTGGGTGAGAGTCCCTATCCGATGGTTTTGCTTATTTATTATGTAAGCACCTTAGAAAAAGATATAAAAACCTATGTTAAAACAATAAACTTGTTCCTGGCTTGCAACGCATTCTGGAGCCTGTGTCAGTATGCACTGTGACCTTTGGGGACCGTGCCCTCGCAACAACATCAGCAGACTGCAAGCCCAAGCCACACTGTGCACCAAAGGTCTGCCCCGGCCCGAGCAGCTGCTGGAGCCAGTTGGAGCTGAGGGTGTCTCTCCTCCCAGGGGGCCGTCAGGATCTGGCAGCAGAAAGCCCTGAACAGAAACTGCTCCTGTGGGAAACAGCCAAGAGCCTTAAAGCAGGAAAAAGCAAAAGGTGTTTTATCTCAGAGCATTCCCTTGCTGCAATTACACACGTGAGAGCATCAACTCGCAGCACAGCCAGGAGGGCTGAGATAAGGTGGTGCCAGTGCAAACACCTCCCTCCCTCAGCAGCACCCAGATCTGCCAGGGCTGAGAATATCCCCATTTCAAGTGGGTATTCCTGATGCAAAGACCTCCATGAGAGAAGAGTTAATACTGCCACAGCTGCGGTCTGAAAGATGTGCCTCTTAGCTCAGATACAGCAGCCAGTTTGGGGTTAAACTCAGACTTACTCTAATGTCCATTAAGATATTTTCCAAGGCTCTAGGTCCAGTTTCACATGGGAAAATGTGCCAGAATGAATCAAGCTCCTCAGAAGCAAGAAGTCAGTAATTAGTATGTGGGACAGGGCATTGCAATGTCTAAACAGAGATGCGATGAAGCGGAAAACCGGGGAAGCAGATGCTTGCAGGTCACAGAGATGAGTGCACCACCTCCAGCATGAAAAGGAAGATGCGGGGGAGTCTCCAAATGGTGGGCTGACATTACAGTGAGGGGAAAAGCAATTTCTTTTCCTTCTGGAGCATAGTCATCAATGGAGCTGTTGGCACTGGGAGTGGGGAATAGCTTCAGATTGATGGGCCTGGTTTCAGATGTTGAAACACAGGGCGTATCTGCTCCTTCAATGGTGATCAGGACTTGCTTTGTTTCTGACAACAGAGCCGCTGCTGCTAGATGAGATGAAAACCCTTTCAGGGCCGTGGCAGGCTGCAAGTGCCAGCATAGTTCCCAGACGAACCCAGCTACCAGGATCCCGCAGGAACAGCGTCCCACCACCAGACCACCGCCCCCACACAAACCACCCTGTGTAGAAAAAATCTACCTACAGGGCAGATTGGAGGGGAGACAGGAACCTGTGCCTCTGAATCACCATCACTGTCTGTGATTTTGTCACAAGTCCCAAGATTTACAGCATTTTTCTTAAAACTCCTGCAATGAAAGCAGGCTATTGAACAGCCCGCTCGGCACACTGGAAACATGGAACTAATACTGCCACACTGCCCAGGACAGCTTAAAAATGCGACAATTCCTACAGGGAAAAAAAATAAAATCTAGACATTTTAATTTTGAAAACCAGCTAATTTTAAAGTCCATTCTATGATGTTACGAAGACAGGAGCTGTCATTTTTCCTGCCCAGGACAACAGAATCTGATGGACAGATCTGTAGAGCCACTCACTATTCTCTCATCAGGGACTGCAAAGGCAACACATTTTGATCGTGGGGCCTGAAAGCCGGATCCCTCTCCCAGCCCATTTACCAGCACCATGCACAGACACGGGGGACTCCTCTGTGGGAACACAGGGAGCGGAAGTTTTTAATTTTATTCCTTCCTGGGGCTCCATAAATCTTGCTTCACAACACACCCATCAAAATCAACTGAGCCATGAAGCAAATGGAAAGGCCCTGGGTGGAGCAGTTCATTGTGTGTGTCAGGGCTAAGGGAAACACTGAAGAGTCTGTTTAGCAACAAATAATCTTCGTCAGGCTAATCTTGCTATGTTCCTCAACCCTCCTATTAGATTTACTTAAATGCATTGGGCAATGCAGATTGTTTGGTTTTCTCTTGCTGCAATAAGCTATAGGCATTATACCCACCTGTCTTTCACCCACAGATAGATCTGTCTGTCTTAAGGACCACATTCTATCCTATGTGAAATTAACATTCAGAGAAACAACAGCTTTTAAGGGGTTAATAGCATTATTAATGAGCATTACTTCCATTGAAAGGACTGATGTATTTTAGTACTCTTTCTACAACCTCAGGCAGTATTTTAGCTTTTCATCCATCAGCATTTGTCTCTCTCCCTTCCTACAAAACACCCAAGTCCCTCTCCAGCCAGAACCCTCTCACACACCCCTGTATGACTGATAAAGGCCTGGTGAAAACCACGACAAGGGCACGTACCAGCACCTGACCATCTCCCTCCTTCCTTCTAGACCACAGGAGAGCTCTCTGCACTCCACTACCTGTGTGCCAGCTGTCTGTGGATTATAGGTCTCTGTGGGCAAAGTTAAGGAGCCTAAGTAATGCATACTGGGGATCAAGCTTGCTCCAAGCATTGGAGTGACTCACATACAGCTTCCACAGTGAAGACCCAGTAATGAACCCGCTCTCCAGGACTGTAGGGATCTGTGGGATGCAGATGGCAAGGGGCCACAGATGCGAAGCAAACCAGGCTGCAGACTAACACTGGGCATAATGACATATCAGTAAACTATTTGCACAGAGAATAATATTTTTTATTTAAATCAGCTGTCCTGAACACTGAGGGACCAGTGAGGTAGTTGAGTCAAACATCTACAGGTTGTTTTGCCTATTGTTTGGATACCGTCCTGTTAAGAACATCATCCCCAAGTCCCTTTCTTCTTCTCCCCAAATAACCAGTAGAAGTGTAGGAGGTTCAGCATAATGAATCTGGAAAAATAATTCTGCTAAGGAGAAAGAACATCTACCCCAAATGCAACGAACAATTTCAAAGGCAAACAGCACAAAGACAAGTAGCTGCAACTGAGCGAATATTCCTGCTGCCCTCAGGGATCAGCGTGCCCAGCCCTTCACACATGCCAAAGGGAAAGCACAGACCCCAGGATCCTTGTGTGCCCAAGGAGAGGGTCTAACCAGGGTGTGCCAGAACTGCAAGTTCAGCACCACCACAAAGCCAGGAGTCAAAAGAGAAGAGCCTCTCCCTTAACAAACACCCTATACCATAAACACATGTCAGAGGACGTGCTGTAGCTGGGCTCCTGGAGCTGGAGGGACTCCAGCGAGACAGGCAGGCAGGCAGAATTAGTTGGGCATGCAGTGAGACTCCAACTGAGCCAGCCCACCCTTTCTCCCTACAGCAGTAAACCCGATCAATCCACGCAACCAAAAAAATACCTCTGGAAACTAACCCTGGGATCTGAAGGTACACTTGTAAGAACGCTTTGCTGAGGAACTGTATTTAAATGGTTATGACAAAGGTTTTAATATCCCTGGTTTTACATCTTCCTTTTTTATTACTGATCTGCCCAACAAGGCGCTTCTCTAAAAGTCTCTGTGGGTGTATGCGGTAAATTCAATTACAGTTTTCTACAAACAGACCAGACAGACTTGTTTGACATAAAGAACACTGTCTTCACTAAACCAGTTAATTTAGTTCGGCAACAGTGTATGGTTAGGAGGTGTGGATTAAAGCACAGAGAAAGGAGATGAGAAAGAAACGATTCCCAGCAGAAAAGCTCCCAAGTGACTTTGCTGTTCTATAAAATTACAAGAAATAACAAGGACCTTGCAGCTTGGCTCTCTGCTTCCTCAAGCTGATAGGACTCCAGAATCTCACTTCTAAACAACTAGCAGCTCCAACTTTTGGGCAGACAGCTTTTGTTCACCCAAGCTATATGCAAGTAAAAAAATTCTTTTTCCTTTTCTCAGTAGTCCCATGGTGAAAGGAATGAAGATAAAGTTGTGGGCTCTAGTTTGACCAAATTTATCAGACACAAGTAGCCATTGCATACTATTTTCTTAGGTTGAAAACAAAAACATTGCAAAACAAACCAAAAAGCACTTCAGCACTAGGTTCTGACACTTAATTCCTTTAAAGTGAATTTAGCACTTACAAGAAACCCACTCTGATGGCACCCAAAATAAAACTCTCTCTAGCCACAAACAGTTGCCTGTCTGTACTTTTCTGTCAGTTTATCCCCTGGCAGAGGGCTCCTTCAGGAGCTTCTTTTTTTGTGCCAGCTTAGTCCTTTGCCACTAACAGTGGTAGTGGACTATTTTGGCAGCAATGTTACCCGTTAAGGACCGAACTGATATTATCAGTATTTGGACTGTAACCGCATCTGTTTACTAGTAGCCCGTGGTTTAGTTGAGATTTATTACCTTGAAAGATCTGGCTGTGGGAGGAGATCTATTAAAAACATAAACTGAAACCCACACTCTCCATGGAAGTGCTAATGGAGGTATTTTAAATATATACCCTCAAGAAGGCATGCCTTTGTTAGGAGCATCCTGTCAGTCACCGTATCAGTGCATTTAAAATGTATCCTCCTTCGAAAGAAAGATCCTTTCAAAAGATATGTATGTGACTAAGTAACAAGCAGGATGAAGCTTTTGAGCCCTGGAAGGAGAAAATGATTAAAAAAAAAATTTACTCCATCTGTGTGAGCACATGTGTAAAAGCACATTTCTCTATCAGGTAACGGATGTCTCTGCACCAGAGCAATGGATAATTATTTTCAAGTGGGTTGTCACACTGCATTCGGCCTGCGTTCACTTGACAGTGTGAAATCAGAAGGAAGCTTCATTGGCAATTCCCACCAGACACCAGAAAACCTCAAGCATGTAGAAAAGACTTTAATCTTCTTTAACCATTCCTGCACTCTCCTTGAAGAAAATACCACCTCTTTTTTGAGGCAGAAAAAGCAGACTTTAGCTCAATAAGGATTCGAAATTATCCTAATAAACAATAAAAATAATACGGTATCTTGCTCCAGTTTGAAGCTTTCTAACTTTACCCTAAAACTGAGAAAACCCTAGAAACATACTGTTAAATGCAGCTGTGTGCCAGCTATGCGTATTTGCTAATCAAAGTCAATCAGGCAGACCAGCAGGCTTCAATGGGCTTTGGACCAGGACTGACAAAAGGATCCTCTTTATGAGCCTGCTCCAGAGATACTGACCCTCTTCATCTCTGGTGATTTCAAAGGGAACTCGGGGTATTCAGAAATCTTGAGCTAATTTGCTACATAATAAACAAGATTCATACAACAGGGAAGGTTGCTATGACTCACCGTCATTTAAAAGGAGTCTACTATGAACTGGCCTGTTTTGAATTGGCAGCTTGGCCTTGGCTATACTACAGAGGAGCAGCTAAGTCTTTGATAAGTTAAAGGAGCAGCAGGCACCTGGGAGCAAGCATCCGACTGTCTAATAGCAAGAAAACTAACTAGAAATGCACTATCAGGAGCTGTGAAAAGTTCATCACAACGGCTATACAAGATCTGAGAGCCAGTTTTTGTGTACAACACTGCAAGAACAAAGAGAACAAATACAGAGGTGTAAAAAAGAAAAGATCCACACAATGAACATTTCGGAGCATATCTGTGGAGAGCAATGAAATGCCACTGAAAGTACATCAAGTAGCTTTGAAGGGGTTGGCTCAGACACAAAAAGGTAAGACTAGGGCTCTATTAAGGCTGTTAGTCATGTTGCCAGGCCCACGAATGGGGCCAATACTCCTGCTCTTAGTAAGGCCTCACCACACCATTATGTATGGATGGCCTTTAACAACTCAAATCAATGCTATTTAACTTGATCATGATCCTAGAATTCATCTCCCTGGAGGCAGGACTGAGCATGAAATAGAGAGTTTACTATTTTCAGAGAGGATGCAAAGAAAGTAACTATTAAATAATCAATATCTTTAAACTCCCTAAGTTCACTCACTAAAATACCTGGCAAAGCAGTGCCAGGCGCAGCCTTCAAGAGAAAGCACTTTGACATCCTCTTTCCATCTCATAAAGCTTCATTAAACCTGTACAACTATGGAGCTGTCAATGATGTTTCAGCATGTGAGCTGTGATGCCCTTCAGATAAGCCTTTGTTGTTGATCTCTAGCCATCTGAAAGACAAGTTATAACGCAGAGTAAACACCTGGGCTGTGTAAGTTTAAGCTTAGAAATAAAGCCCACACTTTCCTGTGACAGGAAAGTGTATGTTGGTGTCACTAATTGACCATTTATCATTACAGATTATGTGTTTTTACAACTGGTGAGACCAAAGTCAACAGTCCGCAAGATGTGGCAGCCACTTGAAATATCCATCATCTGCTCCATTTCCACCCCCCCTCTTCTCTGTGCATGGTTAGCATTACACCTGGGTTATAATAAGGCAAATGATTTGGTAAACAATTTTTCATTTATTTACTTGGGCAAGATTCCTTTGACTCCAGCGGGAGTTCTGCCAAGCTAGGGATCCTGGACCAGTGCCAATGACAAAATGCCCATTTTACTGGCATGTATGATTTCTTATTTACTTACCAAAAGAACCCTGGTTACCAGCTTCACAATGGGCTTTGTCCCTTACACCTGGAGAACAATCCAATTAATATCTCCTTTCCAGGCTACGGGAGTTAAGCCAAGAGGTCCAGTTACCATTGGCAGAAGTGTGGGAAAACTGCTGCTTGCATGTAGCACCCCTGTGGGCTCTGGGCTTCTCCTCCATAAAAAGCTGCCACATAAGAACATTTTGCATTATCATGTATGCTAAGACATGTTATCACATCTACTCTAATACACTGTGCTGCAGACAGTATCACCTGTGTTCACTGACTCTTTTGAGATAAAAAGAACTCCACTGAGGATACCAGAAAGTTATCTGACAGTCTGACAGGAAGGAAATCCAACCAGAAAAATAAGTTGTTCCGTAATTGGCCCAACTGCTGAATTTCTTATTCTGTTTGCCCTCTAATTTACTTCAACGACTCTACAGAACTGGGTCCTGACTAACCAAATCAAAGCCCCCACTTAATTGAGTAAATGTCTCTGTTAATTTAAGGCTCTGACCAGAAAATCAGAAGACAGCTAATAAACAGTTGCCGTATTTAAAGGAGTGATGATTTTAAGTCTACTGATTACAAACACACATTGTCAAATTACTCCCGTCTCTTCTCTTCAAGCCATAACCACTCCCCTTCTTATTCAATTTCTTCAGCTCGTCACCACAGACAAGGGGAGACAGCCTTCTCCTTTGAGATTCCCATCACTCACAATCCCTTTCTCTCGGTCTGGCAGCAATGCAGCAATGGATGGACTATTTTCCCAGCCTATGTGGCTCTCCCTACTCCCTGTTCCCTCTGCTCTTGCAACTGCTGTACTAGAGTTTAAAAGCCATTTTAATGTACTATTTACATAATGAACGATCACATATGATATTTTAAGAACAAAATAATTTACTTAAGGTACAGACATATATATATATAAAGACGTAGAAGAATTATTATGTTAGACATTTAAATTCTGAAGGCCAGAGGCTGTATTGGCATATACCTCACATATATATATATATACACACACACACACCTCTGCAACAGCAGAGGTAAGACTGCACTAGTGTCAGCACAAGTGTGCAAGCCCTGGCAAAGTCAGTGCAAAGCCACCCACAGCACACTAGCCAGCACGATTGTGTGGTGTACCCTACTTTCTTTTCTTCTAACAGAACAGTGATAGTCCACATCTGATTGGAAACTTAGAAAAGGCACAAGTTAAGCTGAAGGAAAAAGAGAGCATTTGTTTGTTTAGAAGTCTAAGCAATCATTATATTGCATATTATAAACATATGCTCAAATAATCAGGTCCTGTGTAATTACTCATTTGCAAGCACAGTTGTTAGGCAGGTAAATTCACTTTTTTGAAAATGCAGGTCAAATATTTATCTCTGAGATTCATTAAATGCAACTCAAGATTGTGCTAAGGGCATATATTAAACTGCAACATTTACAAAATTGAAGTGTTTAGACCTTTCAGACCTTTTTTAAAGCCTTGACCTTGGAAACAAATAAGGACAGTGTTATTTTAATGTGCATTCAAATTTTAACAACACAGTCACACAGCTCTAGTGGAATCCACATTGAGTTTCCACTGTAGATTGCTCATCATTTCATTATGGTTCATTATGGTGATAACTGTCAGAAGGCATTAGAAGCAGGAGCCTTGAGTAATAGCACTGAAATGGTAATTTAAAAACAATATACTTTCTGGAGGAAATACAGCAGTGCACTAAATTCAATTAGAAGAGGGGAATGTAAAGACAAGTAAGTGATGTTTGCTGTTAGAAGACAGGCTCTTCGGTTTCCTGATAACCTAGACAGGAGAACGTCCTTTTAAAGCAGGCACTTTTCTCTTGCATCTCACTGAATTTGCTCTTATTATCTCTAAGCTTCTCCTGTACAAACTGTCTTAAATATAACCGTTTTTGAAATATTTCAGGCTGTGACAAAATATCAATCAGTCAGTCACTGTTTGGGTGGCACAACGGACTGAATTATTCAGGGTCATTTACTGAGACAGATTTCAAGCTGGACAGTCTATGCTGATAATCTCTCTTTTGTAGAAGGCTTCCAATTAAAAATCATTAATAATTTGAATTGAACAGACAATACAAACAATACAAATACATCCTCACTCATAATGTGAGCATTGTTTGTTAAGAAAGAGTTAGAGAACCGAACTCATTAACGGTGGGGACGCAGGAGCAACGCCCACTAATTTGGGTGGGAAATGCACCTGTCTGTGCCAGGCTGCAATTCACAGCATATCTCCTTACGGAGAAGGAAATTCATCGACAAGGACCGTGATTGAGACTGATTTGTTTTCCAGCCTCATGGATTTGTGTATGGGTAAGGCAATTTATGCTTCACTACACTGCTAACCTTACAAAAAGACCCTTCCTCTCAGTGAGCGCTCAAACACAATGAAGGTCTAAAAGAGTTGCCTTGATATTCCTTCTGCAATGCTTTCAAAAGGGAGAAGTGTCTGTGTTTTCCACAGTTTGTGCTCAGGTGTATTACAGGTCGATCACACCATCTCCATGCCCAAGCACACAGCTGACAAGCCCACTGTGCTTCAGAGATGAAAGTCTAAATTCCTGCATTTGTACCAAAGTGGCAGATCCAGGGTGGCTCTACCCCTCAGTAGTGACAGACATGCTGATGATTATCCCCGTGGGGCAAGTTTGAAGGAAAAGATGTATCAGTAAACATGTGTATGTCAGGGTGTCTATGCCTGGCCTTCAACACAGCCCACTCACTCCACTCTTACACTCATGCTCTGCCACATTCTGTTCTTACTTGTACACGCTTTAAGCCAGACATAACTACTCACTCCAACAGAGCTGAAATAGAGCAGAATACTCAACCCAGAGTTTGAGTTACTTGTTTAGGAGCCTGAGGTCTGACTTACCCGAGGTTAGACACAGCCATCCCTTGTTGAGCTGCAAAAACTATGTCAGAGAGTAGTGTTACAGACTGATCAAATTCTGGAGCACCTCTCCTGACCAGCACATCAGGAACTAGCTGTTGCTTTTGTTACTTGTCATGGGAATTGCAAGAAAGGAAAAGGGAGGGGAATTCTCCAGTTCCCTTTCATCCACTAACACAATCAGGCTAATGGAGAGTCCTAACAGTCTTCCTCCCCCAGCCTCGAAGGTGAGATAAGTGATGAGGCCAGCCAGTTTACTACTAAAGGAAATCAATAGCAAAGGGTCAAAGCTCTACAAAAACACATCTTAAGAAGGCTGAAGTTCTTAATCTCAAAAAGTGTTTAGAAATAATAAAGAAAGGATCAATCCACAGTCCATTCCAGGTGTTCTTTCCAAATTACCCAATGTTACTTTTAGTCACCTGGTCTAATAGTTCTCCAAGTGAACAGAAACCTGATTTTACAAGCCAGTGGAGCAGAGTCTATCTTTTTACTAGAAGAATGGATCTCAGATACTGTGTTTTATTTCTTCATTAGTGTGCCGTCACACTGAGTGATTACTAAATGCAGGCCTGAATGAGAATACCAGAGTTAAAGAGAGCATAATGAACAAAGAAGGTGCCTGATTATTATGGCTGTCAGCACAAGGGAATTGGGTTTGTCACCTGGTTTAACCAACTGGTAAGAACTGATTAGAGTCTGAATCCGCCTGAAAGAACCTTTGATGTTTATACTCCTTTCTGCCTCCACATCTTATTGGGAAAGTCAGACGAATGGGGACCATCTTCTGAAGGGTCTTTCTTCAGCCAGGCCCTCTAAATGCTCTCTGCCACTTGCCTCAGGTGCACGGGCAGAAGGCTACTCAATATGGGGAGTATGGCAAAGGAATTGCCCCCCAGAACCCCCTGCACTTCACTCCCTGAGCACAGGCAGGGCTGCATTTCGGGCCTCAGCAGGTCCCAACATTCCAGCAGCACTAGAACATGGCTAAAGCAGATCTCAGAGGGGCCACCAGCGGGCACAGCAGGCAGAATGTCCCCGTGTCATCCTTCACTTTGTATCACAGAAAAAGAAGCCCTTCAGCTACAGGAAAATTCAAAGCTATGAAATGGAACACCCAGAAACAGGCCTGTGGTGTCGGCTTGCCTCTGCATGCCACATCCTCCTGGACTATTGCAGAGATGAAGACCAAGGCCAGCACCATGGCCCTTGCCTTTTCTTCTTCCCTCTTTGTATTCATAGGGTAAAAAGCCAAGATCAGGAACTCCAACTTTGACTGACCTCTAAAGACAAGAATGGGGAAGGGTGCCTGCAGTAGGCCCAAGACTCGACAAAAAAGGGCTAAACTTGCAGGGGTACATTTTGCAATACAAGCAAACATATATATCATTTGCTCACAATTTCCCCATCTGGAAATGTTTTGCTCTCTCCTCATACTTCACTAACTGCACATGCCTATTTAAATTCAACCAGTTGATTACTAATTTGACTTCAATTTGGTCGGGATACTGCTCACTAGGACAAGGGCTCTGCAAAACTTTTGCTGCTTAATGTTATTTAGGGTGTACATTCCAAAATATAGTTTTGTTGTTGCAGAAAGACATTTTTCCTATGATTTGAAACAAGTTTTATATCTCCTAATTGTATTATAAAAAGCATGTTTCTTCCCACTTAGACAAGGTTTCACAATACAGCTAGATCTCCATTCCCAGTCAATGCTTGGCAAGAGATATATGGACCTCTCTGATTCCTACTAAGCAAAAGCAGCTGCTCTTGGCTATGCCCTGGCCTGCTCAACCACCACCCAGCCAAACTCACTGCTGAAAAGAAGATCACTGAAGAACAGCTGGAATCAAGGGGGTGTGAGGAAGACATGAGTGCTGCCTTAGTTATGGACATACTCTTTTTCTGCCTTGTAAGGGAGAAATTAAGATTTAAGTAAATGTGAGTCATCTCTCTCTCCAAAATTAATTCACAATATACAGTCCTTATTGTTTGAAACTGCTCTGCTCCTAAAGAAGTGAAAACCAAAGAACCAGATGATCACAGTTTAACACAAGGACATGCCCGGAATCACCGGTCTTCAGCTGTGTGAGCCATTAACCAACACATGGGACAAGGAGTTGTTCCAGTAACCCAGTGAATGTGCTCAATGCACCTCTCCTCCTACCTGCTGAAGGCATTTTGGTGGAACTGAAGTAAATTCTATTTGCAGTACATGATGTATTTATCCACACAGGATAAAATAAACCATACTTTGGGTGGTTGTTTCATTCAAGTTTAAGATTTATTATTACCATCCCTTTCAGATGAACACTTATGCTGCTAAGGGTCACCATCTATATTTCAAGCAAATTAGATGCATAATGAGATTATAAATATTATCTATTTACCATAGGTCATACAATTACAAGAAAAGCTTTCACAATTTCTGCAAATATCAATATTTAAAGAGATGAAAGGTGATGTGAACTATTTGGCCAGGGGCTCAGACTGGAGTTTAGATCTGTATTTCATTTCTACCTCTGTTACAGAGGTGTGCGAGTCACTCTTTTTCAGCTGCATCTCCTCCCATCTCCTGATTTATTTAGACTGCAAACTCTCTAGGGTCAGTGCAACCATGTCACCATTAGGAATTCAGGGCTGAGAACTAACACTTTCTTTCCCAGAAGTGTGAGCCAAAATCCAAACTGCATCTGGAAAGGGCTTTAGGAGCTACTGAATGCTGCTCTCAGAAGCAGAACACTTCTTAGAGACACAGATCTCCAGGCAATATTTCCTACACAGACAGTGAAAAGACGACAGGAGAAGAAACAGACGATAAAAGGGGAAGAGACTGTTCAAAGACCAACTTACGAGTGCAGGGCATGGAGGCAGCATCATTTTCAGCTCGGAAAAAGCCCCGATCGCAGGTGCAGGAGGTAGAGCCTTCCCAGATGGAGTAGCTGTGAGGCGGGCATTTGGCACAGGCAACATCTGTCGAGAGAGCCTTGTAGTATCCGATTTTGCAAGCTAGATGGAGGAACAGGAAAGAAGAGTGTTACTGGCCCAGGCTGTGATCATAAATTGCTAGCTTACTTATTCAAAATCAAGGCAGGAGACATTTCAAAGAGATCTAATGATGTCCTCTTAGCCCCAGGTGAAGAATTAACAATCATCACACTCTTAATGAGTAATCCTGTGTCAGGGGATACTGATTTCTAATTCCAACAAGAGCCACTTTAAAAGCTGGCTTGGAGATGGCAAAAAAATTATATCCTTCTATTGACACTGCCAAAAAATCAGCTGCCTCTTTGTGCTTACTGTGGAGCTGCATGTGGCTTAACCCATGTCCACCTGCACCCACCACACACACACCGAGCATGACAAAAGGGGTGCAATTGGTTTATTCTATGACCACTTAAGGAATGGCAGCTGACATTCAGACACTGCCAATTTTTAAGAGGGAATGGGACAGGAACCCACTGCAATTTCCAGTGGGGCCCTCAGCCCAACATGCCCGGAAATGGCACATCTCCTTCCTGGCAAGGCAGAACTCATTTGGCTCTTTCTCCACATGGGAGGAGACCAGCAGTGCTCTCCCCTCCTAAAATCTGGGGTATAGCAGTAACTGCATTACTGCCACCAGGTCCCACAGGCAGCTGGCAAGCTTTCGGTGACATCATCTTCACAAAGGCAATGCTTACACAAATGGCTACATTTACATCACTTGGAAAAAACTCATTAGCATCATTAATAACACATTTTCATAGCGGCTAACAGGTATGTCATCCCAGAAATTTCTCCCTTGGCTAGAGATAAAAGCCCACCATCACTACTCGCTTTTAGCACTACGGAGAAGAGAGAAAATTCCCAGTCATACAAACAAGTAAAAAGGAAAGGTTGTTCCTAGTATTTTTACTACGTGACTCACTCTCACATCTCATCATTTATCACCTCGGCTACCTTTAGGGTTCCCCTGCTACGCACAGACTCCCACTTCAAGGGTGCAGGCCCCCACACTGCCAGGGCTTGCTCTTTCTGTTTCAACCGTCCCTTAGTCCTCCTTGTTCTTTCCCTCCTCTTACAAAGTCCTCCAGTGGGAAATGGAGAGGGATATTAGTAACACATTCATAGAAGAGCAAGTTACTTCGTTCTTATTAACCAGAGCCATTTATGGAATTTCCCTAAGAAGTCCTAACTTTATGATGTGCCACACACCATCTGTAAGAGTGGTGGGAGATCAGCCCCATGTCACTTGTCAGGGCTGTCACTGGACTAGAAGACCTTGTAAAAAACACATTGCTCAAGTGACCAAGATTTATGGTTCCAGAGTTTACACGCATCATTTTATTAGATAAGGTTCAACCTGCAAGGTGCTTTTTGGCCATGCTTCAAACAGCCTCAGGGTTTCAATTAAAATCAGCAACCACAGCTTTGGCAGGAAGAATGACGGGGGTCAAACCCAGCCTCCCCACATCAGAGACAATTAGCCCCCAAATACAAACCCACCACACAGGGTCTATCAGCCAGGCACTCCCAGTATGCAAAGGTAACTCCTATAAAACAGCTTATTCTGCTTATGAAGAAATCACCCAGCAAATTAAAAAAAAAAAAAAAAAGGAAAAAAAAAGGAAAAAAAAAAAAAACATTGCAAACAGCCTTTTTTCTTTTTTAATATATGATTTGCAGTATCTGATGAGTGACTTGTACTATCACTACATGTCCTCTTGTGCCTGGTTTAACAACAGCAGCAGTCAAGTGGCAGATGCTGATCCGAGATATTATTCCTGGTTTTCACTGTCGTGGCTCAGATGAGAAATATGTCTAAGCCTGTATATGACCAGAACAGACACCCGCAGGCAGAATCTTGCTGCCATATATAAAAATAAGGCATTGAAAAACAGAATGCAAGAGGAATCCAAGCTGACTGCTTTTATCCACAAAATTCTTTCCATTATTCAAGGTTTTAAAAATTAAAAACATAAACTCTAATATTACTGTCAATATGAACACCATACTCCACAGAAATCATTAAACAAAGAGCTGTCTTTAGCATATTCCTGTTATTAAAATTCTTAGATAATTAACAATCTAGTAAAAGGCTGAAGATCCTGCTTTGGCTATAACATAATGCTGGAAAGGCAGGAAAATGACACAGGTGAAGATTTTTGTGACCATTCCTCCTCCTCCCCCATCTTTTCAGATTCAGTGGTTTAAAAGGGAATAGATGGATTCAGTAGGTACCACAAGGTCAACACACTAACTCAAGGATTTTTTTCCCCTCGTTTCATGCACTGTATTTTATTTTCTACTATATTAAGCCAAGATCATTAATATTTCAAGACCTGAAGAAAGCTCTCCAAACACCCTGGCTGCTCCTAAAGCACACACAGCCATTTTGCTTCAGAAATCACCTACTCTTGAAGACAGTATCCTTCATTTTAGTGTGCTCAAAGAGTCATCATATTTCAAAACAGACATAAAAGGGCATTCAAGAATGGGCTGCACTAAACCAGTAGTTCTTTGCCCCCAAGAGCTCCACTGTACCATCACTTAAAAACTCAAGCCTAATCCTGTAAAAGCTGTTCTTAGCATGAAGTGCTGCTGACACACCTATTACAACCAGTGCTTGCTAAGGCTACAGATGGGCTTTTTTTGAAGGTTAAAGATTTAGTAGGCAAACAAGAAGCCTGTACAGAACCTGTTCCCTGGAAGTCCTTACTGCTTGCTCATGGCAAATCTTCACGCAGCTGCTTTTCTAGGAAGGATTTGCTGGGTGAGACCCAGCATGAATAGGGTTCTTGGATAGTTTTCGGAAGAAGCCATTGTAAAAAGATTAGTTCACATGCGCAACACAAAATTTGAGTTCCATTTCTTAGCTTTGCCTTAACAGTTTTTCCTGTTAGGTTTTTTTTTTAAAAAGGAGAAAAATCTTCTCACATTCAGATCACCCACAAACATAATACAGTTAAAATGGACTGCACTGGATTCAAGGGAAATTCTCAAACCAAGTATTTTCAGCTCAGTTTTTCTACAGAACAAATCACACTGATTTTAAATGAACATCAGCTTGAAATAATTAAGCCTATGTCTTTGAGCTATAATATTAAACCCTATTCAATTTCTATTAAAGTGAGACAGGATTTGGCAAACATTGCTGGTCATTATTACATGCCTTTTTCCTTCTTTTTTCCAAATTTACCAGAGTGAGATATATTAAAACTGCAAAAATTGCTCTGAAGAATGATGAAACTTCTAGATGTAAATTTTCCCAAGCTCCATTTTTCAAACTCCATTCTCTCATTAAAAGCCAATTTTCAGACTCACGACTTCCTCAAAAAAAAGAGAAAAATACACGTGTGGGCTGGAAAGTCTGCTTGCTTGGTCTCTCCAAATGCTGAATTTTCTATTAGAAAATTTCAGGCAGCAATTTCAGAATGTAAAAATTCATTTCAGAGTGGATGAGGCTCTAAAAACATTCTTTTTTACATAGAGCTACCAAAAAAATACATGTATTAAATAGGTTAAGTATTTTTAAATAAGCTAGGGTTAGCTTTTCTTATTCAGGGGTGGGGGAATCTTTAAAAAAATATTCCTGCAAATTTAAAATTGTTTTCAAAAAATCCTCTAGTATTCTCCTTTATCCTTGTGGAAATGGCAATGAATCTTTCCATCATAGTTTGGAAAAGGCTTGAAATGCTTAGTAACCCTCTGGAAAAAAAGAAGTCTTGCAAAGGGTTGAATAAAGAACTCATCCCGACCTCTTTGTTGACAAGTCCCTAAATCGTTAAAAATGCAGTGCATATCTTAAAAACATCCCACAGAGCTCCAAGCAGAGGCTTTGGTAGTGCTGTGGAGACACCTCCTCACCCAAGGAGGCTGAGCAGGATCTGAGCCAGGGAGGGGAGAGACCCCAGACCCCAGCAGGGCTGGTTGGGCTTTGAGCAGTGACTGGATGGGGAAGGTCCAAGTGGGCCAGCCCTGAGCTGAAAACTGCCAGGCAGGAGCTCTGGCAGCAGCCCTGGCAACCAGGGAACAAAGCCAGGAGAAACATCCCACCTGAGCCTCAGCCTCTGTTGAAGAGGAAAACTTGCAACCAAGAAAATAACAATTTCCAATTAGGAGCTAATAAAGCAAAGAGGGTGAAAGACAAGCACAGAAACGTGGTCTTGCCCAAGTAAATCTAGTTAAGTCAATGAACTGATACTAGAAGAAAATTTGACATAGATGTTCTGAAGTGCTTATTTACAGAAAGCCCAGTGGGATGCAGTCCTGCACGGGCCAGCAGCACGATCCCTGTGCCAAAGGCTGAAGTCTCCAAACAAGCACCACAAGAAAAGGACCTTCAGCCAGGACAGGACCATAACCAAACAGAAACCACGCTCCTGCTGCACCCTCAGCCCAAGAGGGACTTACCAAAAACATGTATTATCACAGGCAAGTGAGTAATATAGCTAAAATGTGTGGAGTCAGCTGAAATATCAAACTATGCACTTCACAGTTTCTATTTTTTTAAAGCAGAAGAAAGTAGTAGCTACATACTCAAAAAGCCTTCAAACTTCCTTGAGATTTTGAATCAAGTCTCCCTCTACACACAACAGAAGAGGGAAAACTTCTTTTAAGTCAATGATTGTAGCCAACTTTAAACAAAGACCCTAAAATAGTACTCTTGGTGAAATGAAGGACAGAGCAAATAATTTAGTAAGAGATATTCAATGTCAGACTTACAGATTTCAGCCAGAAAAGAAATTCGTGTTTAAAGACTTGAAAAAATACTTTGATAGCATATTTGATGTCTTTCATCACTGGTTACTTTTTCTACAGCTCTTCTCTCTCTGGAAATATTTTAAGCTCATGTTTTAACTGCACCTTTAGGAACAAAAAGTTACTTTTATTTTTCCCCTTGAATGTTGTTCTTAGTCTTTAAGAGGATGAATTTTCTCTCTTGGATTGTAACAAAACCACATCTGCCACATAAGTAGGCAGCATCTTCTCAGCTTTCTTTTACTGTTATTACCATTTCTGAACAGATTTTTGTGTGTTAATTATAGAACTCAATTGTTTGGATAGTCTCTTTTGATGAGCTTTCTGCCCCGCTCCATGAACCCCTCCGTTATTGTACAGCTGTTTTTACTTCCAAATGCTCATCAGGGTATTCTAATTGTCAAGCTGTCCCAGCAACTACTTCTTTTGACCTAAAAGTCAAAGAAAGGGAGTCACCCTTGTCTCCCCAACATGAATACCACAGGAGTCCCAGTGGCCCCCCTCATACCTACGAGACAATGCCTTTCCAGATCATTGCCACTACAAGCATAATTGGGTTTTGGACGAAATGAGAAGATTTAAAATAGGATGAATTAATGAGTTTCTCGTAAAATTAAGTCGTTCTCCTGGTCCAATCTAATTACTCACTGTAATGCCCCTGAGGGTGATAAATAAAGATCCTTAGAAGCCAAAAGGGAAAAAAAGAAAATGCTTTCTCTTGAGCCTTTCTTAAAAATCAAGTTGTAGAATCTGATGTGATGTACCAAATGCTGTTTCAAAATAATGTCAGTTTCCTTTGATGTTCACATTGTAAGATCTTTGCCTCCTATTAAAAATGACTGTACCATTGGTACAAATTAAAAGGAGTTCCCCATCTTTAACTTGTATCTCTGATGAGAAAACCCGTATTTCTACACACTAAGCATGTATTTTTAATGCATGAAAGACAAGGAAACAAACACAAACCTATTTGGGCAAGAGTCTAGACTGTTTAACTTCAGAGCAGTTTTACTCCACAATTGGGTACAAAGCTAGGAAGTTCAGTACAGAAACAAAGGGACACAAACGTACAATGATTTGAAATCCAAACTCTGTTTAAGCCACTGGAATTGTGCATGCAAGTAGCATGGCAGGTAAGCACCACATCTGGCCGGATTTTTCCCAATGCAATAATTCTAAGTGTTAGAAGACACACACCATGCATGTGGTGTCCAGCTGCACAGCACCACAGAGGTGACTCTATATCAGCCACCTGCACCTGCCAGAGCACCTGCAGGTACCAACGTGGCAGGAGGACTCTGCTTTGCCAGACCAAATGTTGGAGGCTCTGCTGCAGATGCCTGTTGCAGCCCTTCTGGCATCAGGAAAGGCTCAGCTGCAGGCAGCAAGACAAGGAAGAGGAGGGCAGCATCCCAAGGCAGTGACTATAGGTAGTCACAGAAGGACTCAAAAAACTCTGGCAATCCAAGAGTGCATTGCCTGATATGCATCTGTGGAGACACGATGATCGTTTAATTGACAGGTGGCCAGATTTTTATTTTTATTTGGCTCATGGGAGATAAGAAATTCCCCTGTCTACTTCAGTTTCAGAAGTTAAAAGAACTGAGGAGCTAGAGAGATCTTTGGTGTGGAAACAAATCACAATCACCGTTCAAGGTCTCTTATTGAATCCTCAGGAGAGAAAGGGATGAGGCATTCACTGCCAACTGCAAAGTGCCCATTGCCACAGCCTGTCAATGACAGCAAGGAGTGGCCATGCACTGACATCAGCCAAATCCCTCTGCACCACCAGGTGCATTTCATCAGGTCCCACAGGCTTATATATGTCTACTCCACTTAAGTTCCCCAAAACTCAGTCCTCTCCTACAACACTTCACTTCCACAGACTCTGCTGGACCTGGAAGGCCAGACAGCCAACTCTGCCAGTGAAAGCCAAGACAAAAAAAGCACTCAGTATCTCAGCTTTTGCTATGTCCTTGGTCACTAGGTCTCCTCCCCCACTGAGGAGTGGGATCACATTTTACTCAGCCTTCCTTTTGGTGCCTGCAGGAGCAGGTGTTCTTGGTGTCCTTCATATCCCACGCCAGGTCCAACTCCAGCCAAGCTTTGGCTTTGCTAATGCCTCCCCTGCATCCTCAGGCAATGGCTAGACTACAGAATCCTCCTGGGTGCTTCTCTTGTGTGTCTGAGCTGTGCCAAGGGCTCCTTGCCCATCCACCCTGGCCTTTGGCTACACCTCCTCCTTTGCCTTCTGCAGCTGCAATAGGCTGTGCTGGTGCTTGTTGTCCTTTACAACTCCCCAGCTCACGTGGGCTTCTTCATTGCCCTCCTGATGAGAAAATTCCTAAGCAAATCAAAATCCACTGTCCTGAATCCCAAAGCTTTAATTTTTTTTTTTTAATATACGTGAAGTCCAGTGAAATAAGCCAGGAAAAATGAACAAGTCTCTAGCTCAGGGAAGGGCACAACAGGACAAGACATCTGATACAGCAATCTGTTCAAGAGAGAGCTACAGGCACAAACAGAACTGCCAGGTGTATGACACAACAAGAACCAGAATGGCCTATTAATTCCAGCCAAAGAAGTCTGTTTTCTCTGGGTATCATTTTCTTGACACAGCCTTCAGAGCCAAGTTCCAGACATTTTTGCTGTGCAGACCCACACCTGGACACCACATACAACAGGCACAGACCCACAGCACCACTGGCATTACTACACTTCCAAATCCTCTCTGTAGGGACAGAGCTTGTATTATTGGAGTGCCACTCCTAAGCAGCATCAATTCTCCAGCGTTTTACACAAATGCTTTGCTTTTCCTGTATTCTACAGAAATATTTCAAACCAGCTTGTAACTCAAGCAAAAGAAAAATAATTATGCTGGTAACCTGATCATTTCAAAAGCTGAAATCTACTTTATCAGTCACCCTTTTCTAAGGAAACTAGTCAAAAGCATAAAAGAAAATATTAAATACACATGCAATTCATATGTTAACTAAGTTTAATAGCCACATACATAGAAAAGCCCAAAAATGAAAAATTAGAATTTATTCCTAAAAAGTACTGAGAATTATTCTGAACTTTCCTACACAGCTGATAGATCACAACTGCTAAAAAAAGAACTTCTCTCAAAAATATACTAATTTGAAAATCTCACATTTCTATGAATTAATAATAATAGCCTATCTGTGCAACCCACAACTTTGCTATAGCTGTGGTATTGGGGGGAATAGTTGGGAGCAAGTTTGATATTTCCCACATCATGCTCACTGTGCCCTGATCTCACATTAGCTCTGTTAACCCCACCTGCACACACGGCTTCCAGCCCTGCACTGATGGGGAACGTTTGAAAAATCTCACTGTGGCACCTTAAAAGGAAAATCAGCCCATGGACAAAATATTTGCTGCATTGGGTTTTTGTCTGAAATTACAACAAAAATTGGAAAGCTAAAAATCCAGGGTCTAGGTGAAAAAAATTGTGACCGAATTTATCACCAAAAAAAAAAAAAAAAAGAAAGAAACAAAATCCTTTCTCAGTGAGAAGTCAGCACTTTCCTCGAGGAATGAAAATCCCAACCTGCTCTGCTCTCTACAGGAAGATATTTGCTAGGACTGGCAAAGGCAAACAAAGCAGCCAGCGGCCACCAGCGGGAAGCATTAGGGACTGTCCCCACAATGTCACGGAAAGTGTCCCTTCCTGCCAGGCAGCTGTAGAAGCCAATGCAGCAGAGCACTAAAATCATGCACAACTTCACATTTAAGTGCTTTAATGAAGAGGGATGTGCTGCTGAACCAGAGACTCAACATCTCCTGGTTCGCATTTTTACTTTTCAAAAATATTTAAACAACAAAGAGATGCCGTGGTATGATAAAGATCCCTCTGCTCAGAAACATGATAGAGTGGCTGCATCCTTTTGGTGAGCAGAGTACCAACTTTGCCAGCACACTGACACAAGTGCTAAGGGAACCTTTAAAATATTGCTGCCTAGGTCAAGTGTTCAGATCTTTTGTGTTTTGGAGTGCTCAGGCTGTCACTCTGCTCTATCACAGACTTCATCTAACTTTGAAAGTTTAATCACCTTTATACAAGCTGTGACATTTAAAAGATGAGTCAACTAATCAGTTTCAAACAATTACTCAATTAGAAAAACAAGTTGATGGTTTCCCTTGAACAGAAGCAGCATGAGAATCACCAAACTCACAGATTTCTAAGCAAACATAAGAAGCTAAGGTTTGGGGTTTTTTCAAATAAGACTACAGAAAATCATGATTTTGTTCTTTAAGCAACGAAATTTTACAGAAAAAAAAAATCACCACTGAAGTTTTGCGATATACTCCAGTGAAAGCTGATTAATTGGCCTCAATCTCCACATTAACAAGCCCTAATCCTCTTGTCAGAAGACCTGCTTACAAGCTTCTCTCTCCAGAGGTGTAAAAGCACTGATGAGAACAGAGATCTGTATCTCAAAGCACTGTCCAGCCAGCCTGGGATTATCTCTCATCTCCTACATCTTAACAGCTCTGAAGAAAGGCAATTAAACCTCCAAAGTTAGATGAAGTTTGTGATAGAGCACAGTATCAGCTTGAGCAGCTTAAGACAGAAAGGCCTAACACAGAGCTCTGACATTGTTTAAAATAACTCTGTGCTCCTAACACAAGCATCAGTTGAGGGTCCTGGACTTAGCAAAGAGTGTACTTGTAACATGTAAAAGAACATCTAACATGTTATTTCCAGTTATTTTACAAGTGCTTATATTTTATACAGACTAATGAGACATTGCAAGTTGGCTGAAATAATTATTACATTAACACCCCCTTTAACAAATTGTCTATTGTTAAGGATTTGAGGATTGATCCTGTGCATAAATCCTCTAATGCTGTCTCCTTTGTGCAAGTGGAATTTCACTCTGCAGCAGAACCTAGCACAACTCTAATGTTTTCTACTACTGTTTGAACTTGTATTACGACTGCGATGGAGCCACATCATCCCAGCAAACGAAAAACTACACTGTTTTTCTGAGCTTCTTTATTCTTGGTTTAACTGTGAACAGCCCGGAAAAGAGTTCAAGCTCCTACCTCCAGAGCTATAGCAAAATGCCTTAATATGGTTTAATCATCACATCCTCTTTAGATGGCTGTATGACACTATTCAAAACAAACAAAAAAAACCACCCTATTTTGGTCTCCCCAGAGAACTGCTTGACACAAAGGTTTTGGGAGATGCCTAAATATAGACAGTTCTGGTGAGATCCGGCTCTATGCAAGATAACAACTCTGCACTATTTTTGACTGTTTAACAAAGATGCTGGGAACACAATGGCTTCAAACAAACACTGCTTTAGCTCTCTCCCCAGCACTACAGAGAACACATGAGGTGCTTAGAGGATCACAAAGTCATTTAGGTTGGAAAAAACCAAGGGTCCAACGCTAACCCAGCACTGCCAAGTCCACCACTGAACCATGTCCCTAAGTACCACATCTACATACCTTTTAAATACCTCTGCTTCTGAGAGACTCCCATCAACACCACTGTAAAAAACTATCAATCCTCTACTAAGTAGTACATCAATCAAAATAGTGGCATGCAAATCATGATCCATTAAGCACTTCACACTTGATTACCCACGACATTTTAGAGAGGGTCATACATTGACGAGTTGCTTCTTTCTTCTTTGCCCTTTGCTATTTGGAGTGCATAACCACCTTTAGTTCATTACCAATGCAAAATTTAGCATGAAGCTCAACTTCAGCAAGAGGGAAACAGCAGCTCAATTGTTTGTCCTTTTCTCCTTAAATTGGCTCAAGCTGCATGTTTCTCTACACAGATCATACCTTTCCAGAAGTGCTGGATTTGAGGCACATGCAGGTGGCACCCTTGTTTAAATATGGCATTCACTACCAAAGACATTCTGAAAGTGGAAGAGCAAGACTCAAACCACCCAGGATTTCCCTAAATGCCTTTTTCCCCCCAGCTCTCTCCTAGATGTGAAAACCAGTGTGAAGTTTCACAGAATCACAGAGTGGTTAAGTTTGGAAGGGACCACTGGTGGTCATCTAGTCCAACCTTCCCACTCAAGCAGGATCCCCTAGAGCACTGTATTCAATATTGTGTTGAGAAGGCTTTTGAATATCTCCAGAGGAGGAGATTTGCCCCTCACTGGGCTAACTTACAAACCCCCAAGCATGCCAGGAGCCATCTGGCAGCCATTCTTCTACATTTGTTCTCACTTAGAGCCTGAAGCTTCACAAGGTGTGATCTCACAGCTACACAGGAGACCAAGACAAGTGTAATTCCCGGCTCTGCCACAGAGGCTGAGGACAGCTTGCCTCATCTGCCTCTGGCATTCACAGGGTATATCACGGTATTAAGAGGAACAATCTATTCATTTACTCCCAGCTCGTCTGGCCTCACCTGCTCACTAACTTCCAGCTCATTCCTCTGCAGATCATGGGAGGCTCCCAAGTGTGTATAACCCTTTCTCACAGGACTTAATGGAAAGAAAGAAGCAGGGAGTGGTGGAAGGGAAAGTGGGGCTGATCTTTTAGGCCCCCTAAATTGAAGGGTGTAACTACACAGACACCTAAAATATAAACTTCAGTATCCCTGCCTCAGTTTATCCAGTTAGAAAGTGGCAATAAGATTGACAATAGATACATCTAAAAGCTGTTGTGAGGTTTAATTAAGCAATAAAGCACTTGGAGATCTCCAGATAACAAGGCACCCATAGAAGAGAGGAGGTGATTACTTCTGATGAAAGAAATCATGGCAACAACCTGGCTCAGCAGGGAATACCCAAGGCTGTCTCAATTCTCCTTTTAAATCTTGGGTGGAGGAAGCTCGTGGAGACTGTTTCCCCTGCTCTTTTGCATCTCAGGCTTTGGCAGGATGTTTGAGAGGATGCAGAGAAATGCCTGCATTGGCTGCAAGCTCAGAGATGTGAAATACAATCCCTATTCAAAAATCAAAGAGCTGGGAATCTGCTCCCGTCAACAAACCTTTCAATAGAGAAGAATAATTTAGCAAGAATAGATGAAATCTCCCACCTTAGGGTGATCTGGGTGGCTGTGAGGAGAAACACGTTTTGGCAGTTCCCACATTCTTTTGTCAAACTTCTGTTGTCTGGGAAAGAGCAGAGTGCCAGAAGCCCTTGCAGGTGAATACCTTGGCTGTTTCATGCTTACTTGATTCAGAGCAATAGTGTGTTTATCTAGATGTTTGGAAAGTTATTAATGAGATCAGCAAATCCTTTCCATGTATAAATTGTAAATCACCTTCAGCAATGCTATGTAAATTATCAAGTCAAGTAAGAACATGCTTATTTATCGGTGACAGTCTTTTATCACCAACAAATAAAAGCAAGATAGGAATTACCTCAAGAGAAAATAGCACCGAAGCACAATCTGTGAAGTCACAAACAGAAACATCAGCACACCAGAATCCCTGTAAAGTCATGTATCACGACATCCTGAAGGATATGCCAGGAGTGGCACTGTGCCAATCTAGAATTGGGAAAGCAGCGTGCTTGCTATCCAGGCTGCACTGCTGACCCCATTCAGGTGCACTTGGAATGCTTTCCGCCACACTGGTGCATCAGCACTTGCTCTGCAGAGAGCAGATGTGTCCCCCAAGCCTGCACTCAGTGCCTGTTATCATCACACACCACTGCAGAGTGAAGAAAATGCACTGGATGTACAGAGGCTGGGTTTGGGGGGTCTGATGAAGCAGCCCCAGCAAGCGAGAGGTTCAAAGAAAGAGCAGCCAGAAAGGGATGAATTTTATGAGTGGCTGGTGTGAGTTCTGGGTGAGAGGAATTAAAATCTAAGTCCGGCTCAAATTATAAGTCCTCTTCTATCCTGAATCCACAAGACGCATCATGCACAAATTCCTTTAACTGATGTGTAATATCTTTATATCAGAGCTCTACCCATACATCTTCAAGGTCCAGACAACCCACAGATTTTCAACACAGCTGCTGCTCTAAGCGTGCAGGATTTGGCCCAGTTGTGCAATGGGCATGTCACCTGGTAAAATTTTAAACTAGGTTTTTTTATGGAGGCAGCCATTTAATGAACGCTTTAAGCCAAGTTTGTCTTCAAGAGTTCTGCAGAAAGTCTCCTTTTATATAAGAAGTTACATTAAAAAACATATGAAATTAAATAATATCCTGGGGAACAGAATTGCAGAAACTGATGTTAGGCACGACCAAAAATAGTTGTGTGAGGTGTCTTCTCCTCCAGCTTAGTCTTTGCCAGACAACTCCAGAGAGGCTCTCAGCAAACACACCAGTGAGCAGGTGGGAATGCCGAATTACAAGAGGGTGGCAGGAGCCCTCTGACTTGCTCCATAGGAAGCACCCAGAAAATGAATCCACCTGCACCAGAGTAAAGCCACAGTGGCTGAAAGCTTACATGGTGGAGGCGCCTGTTGCTCTTGTGGGAGATGGAGCTGACACTGGGCACTGCAGGAGGTACACAAACCATGGCATGAGAACAGTCTCAAGACAAGGCTAGTTCCACCATGAGGAAGGAGCCCACAGCAGAGCCAGTTGCTAAAGCCAATCAAGCCTTTTCAGGTGACTGGGTTAATGCTCTCCAGTGCTGACGGAACAAGTGATGAGTTTCTTCCCTCTCTCCACATAGACCAGCAGATTCCAGTCCCATCCCCAGCAGAGGCAGCCAATGAGCCCCCTGTCCCCAGAGGGGCTTTGCCACACTGCCCTGAGGCTCCTGCACCCCTGGTCACCAGAGCAGGTACCCACAGGGCACAGCCCAAGGGTTGGGATACGGGTCAGGACACAGGCCAGCCTCCAGAGCCTGTACCCAGGCAAGGGTGACACACAGGAAGAAAAGCTTCCTTCCGAATTCCTGCTGGATGTTGTACAGCTGCTAATTAGGAGAAAGTGACAAAACAAACACAATTTTGCTTCTAATCTGGAAAAGCATCCGTCTCCAACAAAATTATTGGCAAATGAACCTAACAATAACATCCCATTTTGGCTCAGAGGCCCTCATGGCTGACATGATAGAGCTATTTATTCAAATATCAACATGATACGTAAATTAGTGCAAGATAATAAACAAAGAAATTAATTGTAGTAACCATGGAGCTATTTAGAAATGGCCAAAAGCACCTCTGACTTCAGTCCAGGCCACAAAAATTTACTCTAGCAAAGAAATGTGGTGGTGAAACGGGAGCTGGCGTGTGACTCACGTCCGCCCTGATCACCTCACGCTCTTCCTGATATGATAAGTTATCAGTTCAGAGTTCTTATGAATGCTCTTTTATCTACTTTCACTAAACCCATATCAAGACTTAGTTTTCCCTCAACAATTAACAGAAAACTATCACCAACATCCAAATTTCATCTAAGATAGCATAGGGGAGAGTAAGGTCTTAAAATATTGTCGACAAGGTGATCTTACACAAAACACTTGGGCATGCAAGACAATCTTTTTCCAGCATGTATTTTTCACTTTTCAAGAGATCCCAAATTCACAAACACTTCTCTACTTCCCACCTTCAGCCAAGACAGAGGACTCTGAGGAAAAAAATGTTCCCCTTTTTCTCACTGCCTCTATCAACTATTAATGGATTCATCTCAAGATTGAAAAAAATACCCTGAAAGCTTTAGTCTTCCTTGTGTTCCTGTGACTGTTGAGTTTCATACACTGAGACACCTTACCCTACAAGTGGATAATCCTCAGGAGCAGCCCCAGCAGTCACCTGTGGTCACCAGAGCCTTTGCCCCTGTGCCTGCCCCACACAAGGGTTACTTGCACTCTGCCTTTGACCACCAAAACAGAGTTCATTGGGAGTTTGAAAAATAGTGCAGAGTTTGAGAGCCCCATCAAGAAGTCCTTCAAGGACCACCATTTGCTTGAATTTTCAAGCACTTTGTCACTCAAATACCAAAATCTTTACTAACCTATCAAGAACCCATAAGAGAGCCTATACTTTCAAAAACTAATGCTCAGATCAGCGTACTAGGTTTCCACGTTCCTTATTAGTAAATACTTAGCACTTTTTCTCACCTGCATTCATTAAGAAACAGAAACTTAAATAAACAAACCCAGGATGTTCTAACAGGACCAAACCATGAAATTTGTACATAATCAAAACATGAGGCAGTTGAGTACAACAGGAGGAAATGTGCTGGCTGCAATGAATTAGTTATGGCGTGTCTGATGTGCCAAGTTTATTTTCTAGATGTATTTTTCATAGTGAAGGTGCAGCCAAACAGCAGCCATTAATGGATCAGTAAATCTGTAGTGTGCCAGGCAGAGCCCCAAACACATGAGATCAGCAACTCACTGGGGGAAGAGGGGAGATGGTTATTTTGCTATACTTTATTCTTCTGAATTTGCTTATGTTTTGTGAATCTGACACTTAAGAGATATTTTTTCAGTTGTGCCCAACTCATCACGAGACGTAATCTTTTGAAAGACCCCTAGGAATCACTTTTGTCAACATTCAGTGGGTTTTGACATTGCGAATGCTTGGTGACTTTACTATGAATTTCACAGAAATTTTAGGTTTTCAGAGGAATACAAAAAGTTTCAATATTTAACTAGAAGAGACCAAATTCTAGGCCTAAATTACATGGCTCCTACCAAGGTTGCCTTAAAGCAAGAAGGAAAGAAGGAAAGTCACTCCTACATGGGAACAGATACACTGAAAATTCTGCAACTGGGGAGGAACTCTGCTTCCTCAGAGTTCCTCTGCCTTGTTACATGCACAGGGACCTTGACAACGAGCATTTGCAAATCAAAGCGCTCACAGAGTCAAGGGCAGAGTTTCCAAATTTCAAGAATTCTTCATAAATGCAACGTCTTAGGCACAGACACCAACAGCTTGATTTTTTTTAGAATCTACCTGAAGAAGGCCAAGATGAAGGCTATCATTAATTCAGCTTCTTGAGAGGGACTTCCCTGTCAGTGTGTGTTAGAGACTTGTTAAACAAAATGTTTTGCAGTAAATCACATGGAAATGTGAACTCAGCAAATGCCAGAGGCAATGACAGGCGGATATAAATGACAATCAGAAAGGTGTGTTCGGATGCTTGAGGTATGAGCCATGATAAAGTGCTTGTGAAATTTCACCTGCCCACATTGGAACAGAGGTTGTGGCCTTCAGAAAAAAAAAAAAAAAAACACTCAACCACCAAAAAAAATCCCCTGATATGCTAATTAGACAGTAAACTATACATCTGAACAGACACCCAAATATTCCAGCCTCAGCAGCGAATAAAAACTACAGATTGTGGGAATTAGCCTGAATCAGACCTCACTAAATGGTCACAGCAAGGTTGGAGAAAGACAGTGCAAGTCAACAGTTACTGCAAGCACTTCTGTAGTCAGCAGGAAGACTGAATTCTTTTCACATAATCATTCATTTGCACTCATGAGCTTCTAAAATAGAAGCTCATGTTCACCTTCGAGATGCTCTTGACTTTTTAGAAAATATATGGAGCTGATAACAATCCTTACAAATTTCAAGAAAGAAAAGCAGACAGACACATACCCTTAGCTGATTAAATGTTGAACATTAACAACATCCATTACCATCAGCAGCAGCTAGAGATGACTAACAAAGGGGAACATAAAATCACATTACTGCATTCAGCAAACCTTCAGAAAATGCTACTTTTCACTGTCAAAAATAGCATACCTTACCAACCCAGATTTCATCAGCCCATTCTGTCAGCAGTAAAAGCTGTTTTCTAGGCCATGGCATTTTCTATTAATGCAATCTGATTTGCCATTGCATTTTTAGAAAGCCAAGGTGAATGTGTGATATTGAGAGAGGGCAGTCAGGAACCCAGAAATGAAAGTCTGAAACTCCTCATGTAGAGCAAGGTCAAAGAACAGCTGCCTATGGAAAACCCCAGGCAGAGAGACTTGCATACCACGTTCTAGCTGGTATTCCCAGGAGCTTTGTAGTCAGGATATTTTAAACAAACAGTAATATACTTCTCAACAAATGATTCAAAAAATGTGGAGATAATGACTTCTCATATGGCTCTATTACTGCTTGCACTTACAAATACGTCACCTGGGTAGTTTTATCTCTCACATTAGTTGATATTTAAGAAGTTCTGATTATAACTCACATTGTTTTGAGCGTTGTATCTGTTCCTAGCAACTGAGAGAAGAAAACAAGCCAAAGTAAAATACGATGGTTTTTGAAACACAGTGTACTAGTTACCTATGATAAAATCCTGTCTGCATGTTTCTAAGAACTCTGTACCATAAAGTAGTGATGAAAGAGCTGGTGGTACTTTTTCATAGAGACAGCTATCATTCATAAGCTACTGGCAAACTAAACAAAAATTAACAAGCTCCATAAAGCAATTAAAATCCAAAGTGTAAAGCAGATGTAATGACTCAACAGCCTGATCACTGCTCTCACAAAACCACCCTAACAATGCATGGCCTAAGTCTCTTCATACTGACATCACAATAAATTTAAATAGCAAATGGAGGTTCTCATCATTAGTGAAGTTTCACTGATAGAAAAGTTGTAAGGCAGGAGAAGCAGATACAAGGGCTGCACACTGAGAAGACTCACAAGGAACCAGATCTGTGCACCACATTGCATCAGTTTGGCTACATCAGGGGTTTCCATACAGACCAGAGGGCAGCTACCAGCACTCCACTGCACACTGTGCATGGCTTTATCAATCCCACTCTCTACATGAGGGCTGTCACTCACATCTTAAGAGGCAAAGCACATCCCTCCTGGCAGCAAAAAGAAGCCTGGAATGATGGCCTAAATATCCTCCAGTGGGTTTAAAAAAACACAACAAAAAAACCCCCAACTAACCAAACAATCCCCATCCCAAAAGGCAGAAAAGAACAAACACTATGTAAACTCCCAATTTCTGCATTTTAAACCTGTCTCATTACTGGGTGGACAGCCCTCCTTCCTCCATCCCACCCCCTGCACTGCAAACAGAATACTGCTTACAACTTGTACATAATTCAGACTTAGAAAATCATTCTCATTCTAGACTTGTACCAGCTGAAAAGTTTCAAAGATGTTGTAAGACTCAATACAATAAAACAACTGTCCTTAGTCTCCCAGATAACAAGGCTTTTTTAGTGTTTAAAATAACCAATATGCATTCCATGCATATTTAAACACATCTTTGTATCATTTCTTTATAAAGACAACTTTGGCCCTCACAAAAGAGGCTGTTCATCGTCTTAGGTAATGCAGAGTATATTAATTGGGCAATACCTCATACTTATTTTGGAATGCTAATTCGGACAGAGCCTGGCTCTCACCACACTGTCACTTGCTGACTCTTTAGAGGGGTGGCAGTGAATTAGGAGCACAACAGCACATTTGTGAGGTGAATTTCAAGCATGCTTGAGTGTCACAGTATGGCTTGAGCAGTGACCCCGAACCACCAAAGCTGATGAGTTGAGATTTAACAATGTAGTTTAGGTGGTAGATGTTAACAGCAGTTTGGGATCAGCTTTTAACTTTGGATGGAGGAAGAGAGTTCAAAAATTAACTAGATACTCCCTGCCAATATCCGTCACGAAGCCTCTGCCAGGAATGAAGCAGCTCTTATTCACTGCTTATGCAGCTCATATCAAAGTTAGTCCTTGAACTCATCATATTAAAGAATCCATGCTACATAGTAATTTGGGACACTATCTGCCTTCAGAAACTACAAGCAGGATGTTTAAGCAAATGCAACGGCCCATGAACCGGAAACCCCCACAGCTTGGGTTTGAACAGAGGAGCTCAAAGCAGCCGAGGATTTGCATAGATGCGATTGCACCCTTCCCTCCTGCCTGAGGGAATTCCTGAGGCCATTCCTGAGGCTGTGCCCTGAGCCATGCTGGAGGAAGGTTAAAGAGGGAAAGTGGAGCAAGGCTCAAGCACCACCCTGCAGTACAAGGTACCCTCTGAAGCGGGATGTTGCTCAAGGAGCCTATGGCTCCAGGATTGAATGAGGCAGCCTTTTGATGGGCTTCTTTTGATGTGTGCTTATTGGCACTGGCTTCTCAGGGCCATAGATCCTACCGAGGCCAGGGTACTTGCTCTTGGGACTGCAGGTGCTGACTCAACAATGCTCTGGGTGCTTCAAGCTGAGAACAGTCCCATGGGAAAAGGCAGAGCTTTACAGCACTTCCAAACACACTTTTTAGCAAAGCCTGGTCTATAGCTTCACTCCACTCCTTTCCTTTTCTTCAGTATTTTCTGGATCAGAACTAGTGTAAGTCAAATTCCTTTGCTGTCCTTAGCAATTTAAGTACATCAGTTTGTCTATTTTGGCCCAGTAAAGCCAACAGCTACATACTACAACTCACATTACCTTTCCCTGTGCTGCCTTAAGGCACCACTACGTTGCTCTTCCTCTTTCTCAAAATCAAACTTCGCTATATCCACACAAAATTAAACACAGAGAACCAGAAAGACTCTTCTTTCCCTTAAATATTTTCCACTGACAAAATACAGACAAGTATTTTTCATCACATTTGTTGGTGATGTATAAACTCATGCTTATAGGATTTGGGCAACTGCAATCCAAAAAAAAAAAAAAACCCTTTTAGATTTCAATTATTTATTTGACACACTGAAACCAAAGCAGAAGCTCTGATCCTTGGTTGGACAGCGGATGCCCTGCTTGCCTGGCACTCGCCCCAGCCATGAGCCACTCACTGTGGCTCAGGTGAGGACTTTCGGCACCGCCACCTCCGCTCAGCTGACACATCCTTTCTCACCACTCCGTAAACGTCACTGTTGACCCCAGCCCTTATTTCCTGCTACTCCTCCCTGTTGCAATGACATTCCCAGCAAGAGTTTCAAATAACAGCCTGGGGTACAAAGAGTGACTAACTCTTTACATTTCCACTCATACGCTGTGATCTCCTAACAGACAACAGCACTGACAAGCCCTTCCTGCAAAACTCTATTTAGCAGACATTTTTCTGTGGAAAGAGGCTCATGATCATATCTTAGAGCAATTAGAAACACAAATTGTTGTTCCCTTTCTCCTCCCAGTCACTTGCTGGCTGTGCCCTTGAAGTACAACCAACCCAGCCAGGACAGGTAGGGCCAGCTGCCACAGGGAGTGGGGCTTAGGCTCAGCCTGCTGGGATTCAGCAGCATTGCCTTGCAAACGAGGGCTCAGGCAGGAATGGCTGGGTCAGAACAGGATGAAACCAAACAGATAAGCCAGAAAGCCTGACTTTTAAACAGGGAAGAGCACCCCAGTGACCAAGGCAGGTGACAACCCAAGATGTGATTATGCTGTGTAAGAGTTCAGTGTTTTTCACACAGGGTTAACTGGACGGGTAGAGGGAGCAAAGCACCCACCTCACAAGATAAAGTGAGGTTCTAATACGAGGCAAACAGAGTCACTCAAAACATGTCATATTTTATTGCCTTGATACTGCAGACTCCCATGAGAGCTCTACAATAGTCTTTAGGATTCTAAGAAACCTCAAAATGTTAACACTAAAATGAGTAGGATCTCTCACCTAAAAAATACGCTTCCAGTTTTATTAAAAACTAACAAACGTGATCTAACGTTCACACAATTCAAAGGAATAGTCTTTCTCTGGCACTTTTCCTAAGCTCAGGAGTTTACACTAGCAAACAAAATGAGTATTGTAGGTTGAAGTTACTCTTTGATCTGGTGAATAAATCCACAGTAAATTCAGTTTCAATTACAGTATTTAAATTTATGACATCTACAGTGCTGTTAGTGACAAATGCCAATTTCATATAGAAAATATGTATTAACATGCACAAGCTACAAAAAAGAAAAATCAATTGGCTCTATACAGATGCATCAAAATGTACTTTGACAGTTTTATACAGGCTTTACATGTATTTGTCAATACATCTGACTGCAGTTGTAGATACTATGCACATCCCACTATTATAAAGAAATTTCTAGTTTAATACACTGAAAAGTAAAACTTGCCTTATTGACACTCCTGTGTGTGCACTTATATGCATATTCACCAATGCAGGCATTGTTACTGCTGAAATTTCATTTGCATGCAAAATACCTCTGGTGCAAATTACCAATAACATAAGGGAGCCCATGAAATGTTAAAGACTTCAAAGCATGAGAGAAAAACTATTTGCATTTTGGGCCTGATCCAAAGCACATTAAAGTCAAGGGGAATCTTTCCATTGGCCGCAACAGATGTTCTGACTCAAGGAAGTTTTGATGCAAGTTATTGACATAACAGTAGACCAGCAAGACCACAAAATCCACTTTCCAAAGAAACCGAAAGTTAACTTTGCTAAATACTGATTTACTGCTTTTCACCATGGCAGTTATCTCTCAGTTTCTCCCAGGACAGTCTTTGCTGTCTCTCCTACTGTCCACAGCACAGCTTTCTGTTCAATTCCCCACGTTCATTCCAGTTCTTACCCCTACACTTTTCTCCTGTTTGTGGCTTTTAAATCCTTTCTCACTCTGCAGATACATAACTTGGGAATTGTGTTGTTTAGTTCCACAAAAGTGACTTATGAGACAAGTATCTATACAGGACAATATAAAAACTGTCAAAATATGTTCTGATAGATCGCTACCTATAGAACATACAGATAATCAACAGCTTTCAGTCTTTGAAAAACTGCTAGTGGGACTCAGATGTAAACTGCTAGCTGCTCTCATCTGTTTGAGAATAATCAGCTTAATCAATGTTGCTTCAGCAATCTCTGTTCTATTCCATCAATGTTTTCGTGCAACTTTTCATACAGCATGAACAGAATAATATCTCCTACACCGGGACAGAAAAAACCCTGTTCACGTAAAGCACAGTATGGTAAATGAAAACAAGTGACTGGAACTCACAACAGTGCAGGTAACAGGTAAAGAAATAACAACACATTTATTTAAATAAGCTTGAATAATTTATTCCTTTTAGGCAGAAACATTTTTCCTGGCATGACCCAAAAAGAAATGAACTAATAAAAGGAGCATTTCTCCAGCACAAACATTATTAACAAATGCCATATCTATTCCATGTGTGTCACCAGTAAGCAAAATCAAACCCACTGTAATAGAACAAAAAAAAAAAAATGTACTAGGACATAGTGTACATTTTTCTTCCTCTCCATACTTCAAAATCATAAGCACTCCTCATATTTCATGGTAAAAGGTTTTATTTCTTGGTTCCTGCAGCTCAGGTAATGATATCATAACTCAAAGGTGGTGTAAGGCTCACTACAGCTTCTGACCTCGTAAACAATTTTAATATCCCTTCTCCACATCCGAACAGATATAGGACTGCACCTGAGCAGCCAATATCTCCTCAGTAGTTACCTGTTTATTCAACTTGTAAGTGAGCACATGTGCTGCACGTTAAAACCAACCTGGATGCAAAGAAAAGGCTTCCACCTACGTGAAAGGGCCATCTTTCAAAACCCTAAGATACATCTGCCAAAGACCTCAGGTGCATGGGAGGGAATGCAAAATTAAGCAAAAACACAGCACAGACCCACAAAGCAAGGCACACAGCAACACATCTGCTACACACATCTACTCTGGGCTACTTGAAGTGTCAGAGATGGCAACAGGCAGAGCTCATGACGGCCAATCCACAGCATTCCTGTCACGCTGTATCCAGGCTCAGATAAGGAAGGGCCAGTAAAATCAATTTATGAACCTCTATGTAGAGCCATGATCCACTGGAAAAGCCATAGCCTGTTTGGTATCCCTTCGCAAAGGACTGGAACAAACTGATGGAGGGGAATCCAAGACACCTAAAGAAGGTTCTGTTTAGCTGAAACTAGCTGGTTAAACTTGAAAACTGAAATGCACAGCAAGAGTTTTGGCAGCCAAGAGACCTCTTTAGACAGAAAATTTTCTTGTGAGGGAAAGATGTCTGCAGACAGTAAGATCAAGTCTCTGTTTCTAGGTCAGACCTCAAGAGCTACTTTTCAGCTGTAAAACAATGGTGATCCCATAACAACTGTACAAGAACACTTACCACAGGAGATGAGACTGGAGATGATCCCTGTTAGTCTATTCCCCAGCCTCGCAGGAGGATAACCTATACTTAAGACCATGCTACTAGATGTCTCACTTACTCTGAAAATCCTCTTACACAGAGACTCCCCCACATCCCTAGGCAATCTGCACTGGCACTATACATTTCTGTAATTATGGGGGTTTTTTTTAAACTTGGGTCTAGCCTAATCTTCTGTTTTTTGCAATTTAAGCCCATTATTTCCTGCCCCGTTATCAGCTCCATCTTTACAGCCATCTTCTACACACCTCTGGTTAAAGAAGAAAGGTGAGAGACATTTCAAGGTATCTTCAACTTTAAGAAAGTCTAACCACTGAACTCCTAAAACTGAGCTGGACAGTAAGCACTAACATAGGCAGAAGGATGCCATAGTCTCTTAAGCCTGCTTAAGGGCTACAAATCCATCAGTCAAGGTCTGGACTAGTTAAAAATCCACCACCTAGTATTTCAATTATTTCCTTCTGGAATAAGGCCAAAATATACTTGTGGATGTGAATAGGTAAAAAAAAAAAAAAATCCACTACTTTCTGAAAAAGTTCTTTGAGGAACAAATTGAAAAGTGCTCCCAAAAATTTATTTCCCCTTACCATATATACTTATTTGTTATTGAAGGTCTGCCTGCAAGATTCACGATGCTGTGCTCAGGGCAATAAACAATTTATTTTCTGAAATCATGTACAGACTGAATGAAGATATACGAATTACAACCTAATACAGAGAGAAAAGGCAGGTCAAATCAGCACTGGGCTATGTATATAATATCACTATAGAACATCAGTAACGCTTCATAAACTGAAATTTATACCACACTTCTGACTCAGCTTTTTATGTAAAAAACAGCAACAAAGCATTTGGCAAAGGATAGGGATCGTTATCCAAAAATAGCCGTGAGGTCTGACACAGGACTCATCCATGGCCTCACTACCTGGCTGACAACTTCCTTGGACAGAATCCATGAGAGCAGTGGCACCAACCAGGTCTAAGTCTCCAGACTGTGGAAAAACTCCCGGGAAATATTAAGAGCCTTTTTCTGATTCCTGCCAACACTATGGCAGGGGAGAGAAGGAGCTTTCCGCCTTTTAATCATAAAGAGTTGCAGGTAAATTGTCAGGGTATCACATCTTCATATTCACTTTGGATTATTTTATAATGGGCAAATTCTGCCCTCATCTCTGTTCTGACAACTCCTACTAGTGACACAAGTATTGTATTTGACCTAATTGCATTTTAAAGCCCAAATAAGGTTCTTGCACTCTAAACGGAGACAGACAACTTTCTTCTTTACTCTACCCACAAGTCCCTGTGACACAATACTTCTGACACACTGCAAGTTTCTGAAGGATTATTCTTTCCAAACAAGTATCTTCCTTGTTATTTAGCCTGGCTGAAGGGCAGTTCACCGTCATTTATGGCAGAGGCACAGAGAGGAGTGAATAGCAATTACTCAGCATTTGTTAAAGTGAAGGCCTCACCTTTAATAATTGCACAGTCACATTTGTTTCCACAGGGTCAACCAGAACTCCGGAAGGGAGACTTGCTGATTGACATAAATATGTTTGTATTTCAAAGGGCAAACTACAAAGTCAAATAAAAGGCAATGTTTGCACAAGAGTTAACTTTGTCATTTGGCATTCTCGGAGAGCTCAACAATCCCATGGAAAAATGTCTCTCCTTTGCTACAGTACATTTTTAACTCAAACTTTAAAACAGGTGTACAGAGAGGTCAAATTAGCATGATTGCTCCAGAAGGCTAGCTAAACACACAACCACAAGACAGAGGAGTTAGTGGTGACCTTTAAAGAAGCTGAGCAATACGGTGTCCCCCAATATCGCTACAGGGAACTGGCGGCAGCTAAAAACACAGCACAAGAAGTTACAACAACAGGGTCCTCTGATTGCATAGACAGGCAAACCAAACCAATGTCCAACCAAACAGGAAAGACAGACACATCTTCTTTTGCACACCCTCATACCCCAATTACAGTTCATCTTGAACTAAAAGGACTAGGTTTGCACAGTCACCATCCCAGTGCAGCCTAATGGGAAGGAAATGAGATAATAACCCCAAATACTGCTCTTGGGAGTGCACCACTCCTGTTAACACAAGGGCAGTTCTCTGCAGTGCTGGATCAGCCCCATGGTACACCACCACAGCCAGCACTGCTCTTTCACAGTGCACAAGATCTCCAGCCTATTTCTGGAGCCAGCTGCCCTCCTTCAAAATACTATGGCCATACTCCTTTCCCTTCTGCCATGAGTGACTGAAGGCGGATTTTGATCTCCTTTCTCCTATAAATTAAAGAATCCTAAAGCTATAAACAGATGCTTTCCCAGTGCCCACAACCCTTTGAGCTTGCTTTCCCAAGCTATTGGGTGTGTTGAATTCAAGGTTACTGAGTACATTAATTCTGGGCATACTGAAACTGGGCACTGAAACCATGTCTTCAAAGAGTCACTGAGAACTTTAAGGTAAATCAACTAAATGGATAAAGGATCTACACACGGATAGATTCAGCCAAAAAGAATGGAAACAGTCTTGCAGTTTAATTAGTGATTCACCTGAAGTTATACGCACTGACTTCACCTCTTTAGTTGATTGCTTTCAACTTTCCTCTCCACACAGACAGGCCTTTGAACCTCAAAGCATTACAAAACTGCGTACATTATCAGCCATGTCTATATGCATGCGTGTTGTACTCAGCACCCACAGAAATGTCATGTCCGGCCTAAAGTATTGGATCCAGTATTTTAATCTTGTATGTATTTTTGGAAGTAGTCCAGACTTGGGTCAACCTCATAGACCTGCATCTGGGAGTATCAAGAGGATGGTTTCTAATGTGCCATGGGAATGACTTCAGCAACAAACCACAAAAAAAGTTCTTTCACATTAAGTGTAACTATTGCTACTCTGAGATTAAATATTACCTGGAAACTACTTTCATTAACTGCAGAGTCCTTGATTAATGAGCAGGTGGAGTGCGCATAGGGACCTGGTCCTGATTTCAGCTGTCTTATTAGCTCTACCATGGACACTACTGATCACCACAAAAATAAATGAGGAAAGCCAAGAACTAATTATGAGTGGACAAAATGTGTCACTCTAATAACTGTGTTAGGGTACTTCAGAGATTAAGGGAGGCTGGCAGATGTGCAAGATGCAAACACTGAAGCCACTAAAAAGAAAGAGCAACAGAACTCTGCTATCTTCTCACATCTCTGATGACCGAGACCGCAGGAAGCCTCTCAAGAAATAGTCTCCATTTCAAAACAGCTCCACAGCCATTTTGATTACTGCAATCATTTGTTCATTGTTTTAACACTGCTGGCCACAGGAGGAACCTTCAGTGCTTCCCTCACTCCCAAGGCAGGTGGAGTGGTTGTGTCTCCCACCAAGGCACAGACAGTGAGCACTGCCCAAAGACCCAGACAGGTCTGTGCCAGGGAGCAGGAGTTTGGCAATCAAAAAAAAAAGCCAAAGACAAGAGAGCATCCCACCTGGTGCTCCTGGAGGCTGCCACTGCAGGTGTGCAGGCACCCATGCTGGGGCTGCAGACCACACACTGGGGAAGCCAAAACCATCTTCTTCAGTTTGTCGGCAAACACAGGTGTATCTAAGCATCTGCTGTTATACTTATCCAGCAGCCACTGCCCCCAAGCTGTGAAAGAGTAGGGACTGCCCACACACCCTCTTTTTAATTTGTGTTTACTTGTCTCTTGAAAAAGCCCAAAGAAATCTACGCACACCAGCTAAGTACAACAAAACCGAATACTCCAGCATCAGAGGGAGTTCAGCCAACTTATGCCCTACAATTGATCTCCTATTCCTCCCTACACTTGCCTTCTAATCCTGTTTATAATTACACAAGCTGTCTGATCTTCCCAAAGCTATCAATTTCCTCAAATCCATTTTCAAATTGCCATCCTTGAAAGAGCCTGGGCACTGGATCAAGCAGTCTCAGCTTGATGCAACCCACACCATTACTGAAGGCTCCCCTGTAATACAGGGGTGCAGCTGGCCAGACCCCGAGCAAGGGTTGCCCAGCCCCAGCAGAGAACAGGCAAAGGGAAGGTATTGATCCGGTCCTTTTAACATGCTAATTTGCCCAGTGGCTGCTTCAGTCATTGCCGGGCTGGACACTTCAAAAGGAAACTGTTTTCAAAGCAGCGATGTCTTTTTCAACAGCAGAAAACACTTAAAGCTGAAAACAAATGAATTCAAGACCCAAGTTCACAGAAGCGCTGGTCGGTATTCTTCGGCTCCCCAGACAGAGATGTTTGATGTATGGGAAGACAGACTTGTTAATTAGGGCTATTAAAATGTGGCCTGGCAAAATGCCTCTCAGATTTAAAATAAGAAAATCCACACCATCTAAGTGTACACTTTAATATAAAGATAGCCTGCACTAGTATCGAAAAAATTCAGCCATAATCTCTTGAAGTGTTCCATTGATTCCCACACACACTTCACAGAAGAAGAATAAAATGTAGTTAAAATTAAATTTCTGTAATTCAATTTCAGTAATTCAGCATCAACACTGGAGAACATTTTGGCCTTTCTTAGCATTGATAATGGAGAAAATAAAGGCAATTGTTCAATCCCTTCAGACTGCTGAGAACACACGGCGAAGGCGAGACAAAACCCCCAGTGTGACAGGGACATTATTAAAGTATTTCGGAAAGCAGCAGCGTTACTGACTAACGCCTTTGCTACCAACACATGGTTTTCAATCACTGGCTAAATACAATGCAAGGAATGGATACAATGGCAGGATTTAATTAACGGTCTGTGAAAGTACTGAAATGTTACATACACAACTTTTGCAGACAGAACAGAAATCAACTGAGTGTTTCCCATCCATGTTTGTGGCTCCCATCATGCTTCTAGTAAAACCCGAGGTGAGCTGTGAAAACCAGGAGTGCTCTCCAAGCACATATTCTCCAAGAGAGATAATGAGTTGTAGCTCTGACCCACAGTGTATTACACCCTGCTTTCAAAGATTAAAAAGAGTGGAAAACTTGAATTTCCCTTCAAGTATGTCTTTATTTCCAAGGCTAAAGTCAGCCTGTCAGCCTTGCCTGGCAAGCAGAAGAGCTGAACCCAGATAAAGGAAGATCTTAAGTCACCAAGCTCAGTCTGCTCCTTCTCCTCTGGACCCTGACTTGGGACAGCCACAACTCACCAAGCCCAGTGCCAGCTACACCAGCAGCACCAGCAGCATCCCTCCATGCTCACCTGCCCTGGCACAGGAGGGAATTAAGGAAGCTGCTGACCTCTAACCCCTGGCTGCAGAGGACAAAAAGCTGTAGGAGAGAATAGGAAAACGGGGAGAGATGACTGTCAATCTGACATTGGCTCTGGCACAGGCAGCAGCATCAGAGCAAACCCATTCAGAGAAACAAGGCATGAAGAGATAACGCCAGAAAATATGAGCAAAATGGAACTTGCTTCCTTGCCACTAAATTGTCAGCTTTATGGGACTTCATGCTGAACAGTATGAAAAAAAAATCCAATTTGCTTTGAAGCACATTAGTCTAACATCCTAATTATTGTTTACATTGCCATTTGCCTTCTATTAAGAATTGAATAATTACCCAGCGCTCCATAGTTTAAAAATACAAGCAAACAGGATTATCTGGGTAATTAAGACACTGTACTGCAGCTTTGTAGTGTGGCTGTGCAAAGCATTCACATATACAAGCAGAAGCAATAGCTATTGATCACCTTAGTTCAAGTGATGTTTCAAGGAACTCCAGAATATAAAATAGGTCCCTCGTTAGAGAAAGATGACCAACAACTTTTGACAAGCGGGGAGGGCACAGAAGCTATCTGCACAGGGGACACTAGAGTCAGTCTTCACTCTGGTCTTATCTCAATCACAGACATCCTGTGTGCCTCTGGGAAGGTTACCTAGTCTTTCTCTCTCCATCCTCCACACCACAAGAGCATCCCTCCTCCTCCTCCTCTCACCCAGGCTGCTGAAACCAGCGTCTCTGCACAGCCTGAGCTGTGCAGCACCAGGCCCCCAGTGAATACAAGGCCGTTCCCCAGCACACTTCTTTCAGTGGGTTTGTATAGATTAGCAATAGTGAGATTTAAACCCACGCATCTAAGGAAAAAATAAAAAGCAGACCAGCAAATGGAGGTTTTTCTAGGCATCCATGACTAAATGAGCCAAAGCAAATACCAACTGTAAAGAACAGCTTTTTTCTCCTCCAAACCTTAATAGCTCATCCATATTGTACTTTAAACAGCATGACCTTCCCTTCTGGGTTACTATTAGGACAAAAGCAAAGTTTTTGCACGTTCTTTTGTTGTTTTAAAGAGCCTTTCTCCCATTTAATTATGCCACCAGGTTTCACACTGTGTAGTTTACTACCCCTGTGAAATTACCTTCAAGTTAAACACTAATTGGACATCCAACAAAAACGAAACCCCCCCACAATCATGTTTTTCCTTCTGGTTTCTTATATGATGTAGGCCCAACACAACTGGGGTCCCAATTTCATACCACTGATTTATAAAGACACAAAATGAAAAACAGTACTTTAAAGAAATATAGTACATTCATGCAGCATGTGTTCTAACTTATATCAATAAACCTTTCAACAAATCCATTCTGAACAAGCCTGTGTTTTGGGAGCATTTAATGAGCCTCAGCTTTATTTCAAGCCAAAGGCAATTTTAACTAAAGTTGAAATAAAGAAAAGTTAAAAAGAAAAGAAAGCCACTAAAACCAAAAATAAAATAAAATATGGGTTCTTGTATAATCATGAGGCTTAAGAAAGCAGAACTTTTCTCACAGCTTATTTTCTTTCAATAAATAAAGACAGCAGACCATTTCTGCATGTTTACTCACCCAAGTGCTGGGAGCCCCTTTTCAGCACACTGTAACCATGGGCCAAGGCCATTTCTGCAGCCCAGACAGCACAGGGAAGGGCACTAGACCAGGCCTGAGCAGGTCCTTGGTGCAAAGCACAGAGAATGTCAGTGTAATGCTTTTTCACACCCATATGCACACAGAGGGGATCCCACCTCCTGAACCTGCTCATCCTCCAGCTGAGGATGCAGCTACAGAAGGGCTCTGGGATCACTGGTGAGTATCTAGAAGAGATCACACACAAGGGCCTGCAGCCTCAGGAGGCACAAGAAATGGCACTTCCATGGCCCAGCCATGGTTGTACAGAGAAGGCCAGAGTTTCAGAGCACAGCATTTTCCCACAGGCTGGCTTGAAGCCGCAGACTGGGGAAAGAGTGACAGTCAGCCATAGTCAAGAGGAGACCTTGAGACATGAGGAACACACTGGGCAAATATTACACTGTCTCTTAAACAAAGAGATCAAAAAAAAAAAGTCTAAACAGAATCCATTTGCATAAAATCCAAATCTCTGAGCTCTGCATAAACAGAAGGAGATTTTGGCTGGCGCTTCCAAAGGAAGCTCTTATCTCCTTTGTGAAGTGGGGAAATGGGTGTGCTACTTTGCATGAGGGTGTTTACAAAAGATGTAAATGAGGAATTTGCTGCATGGAAAAGGCAAAGCCGCCGACAGCTGCCAATCCCCATTCACAGAGAGAGCTTCCCTAGTCTCTAGCAAGAGGAAGGAGAAGGCACCAACATGTTTGCTCCCCAGGGAGGTGAAGCAGGCTCTGAATATTCACAAAATGGCCATTTAGTCATGGGAGTGTTAATTGTCTCTGATTCACAAAACTGTGTGACCTCACCTGCTCCCTGCAACGTATGAAAAGGATGTGGCATGATGGAACAAAACCAGATAAGATACTTATCTCACAAGTTTGGGGGGCTTTTTAATGCAATCTCAAAAGACTTTAGTGTACTGTTGAGCATTTCTTTAATCACTTCTCACAAGCCCAATAAAGACCAAGCTCAGTGGAGCATATTATTAGACAGATAACAACCCTTTACCCAGTCAAGATCTAAATATTGACCTCATCGCAAACAAGATGAGTTGTCTGGAAAGTTTTACAGTGCCTTTTTTTTCATAAAAGAACATACACAAAAACCAGAAGATGGGCTGCAAGGCCCACAAAAGACTACCCCAGACCTACCATGAAATACATACCACCACAACAGCTCATCTGGCTTTGATTCTGAGGATCATGCTTTTTACCAACAACACAAAGAGTAAGGACCAGATATTGCTCCCCTGTGTACTAGCAGAAGTTTTGCCAGGAATTCAGAAGGAAGCAATCCCAGCTCTTCTCCAAGTAATACATGGGGGGACAACTGCTTGACAACTGTAGCTTGACTTCCGAGGAGGCCGGGCAAGAGAAAAGCAATAGAGAGCCTGCAGTGACATTTAAATGGAGATTCTGAAATGCACCAGGTGGTACAAAAAAATCACAGAGGGAGCAACCCTTGGAAGATCTATTGAGCTACATGAGAACAGAACATAACCAAACCAGCAGAGAAGAGAACCAACTAAATTTGGTTCAGACAGACTGTGTTTCAGTATCGCTCCTATGCCCCGCCTGGTAGCTTCCTTCTTCCCAGCTCCTTTTAAAACGTAACATGTTGAGTCTGTGCATTTTTTCCCCCCTGCCAAAAATAATCAACCTGAAAAAAAATCCTTCTGAAATCTCAAATCTGCACAGTCTTAGTCACCCTTCTGATTACCCTTTTGTGCAGCCAGACTGTACATCAGTGCTATTCTGACAAAAAAAAAAGTTATCTATGACTAAAATGGGAAAGTACTCACAAATTACTTTACTTCTCCACCCCTACAAAACCCACCATCCAAAAATCTTATCACAGAAAAACATATAATTAGACTGTACCCGTCTGATGTAAACTGAACTGCTACTTTCAATGATCACAGACACTCTTCAAAGCCTCTGAGATAAAAAGAATCTTATCATACAAATTATTACTTCTTAGGGATGCTCTTATCAAAATTCGAAGGAAAATTCTAAAAACAGCAGTGATATGAAACCAAGACTGAGCCATATTTTAAATGACACTGGATTTTCTGCCAATTGGCCAATTCACAACTCAGAAAAAGCAAGTGTAGATGAAGACAAAGCTGTTGGCTCTCATAACCTTTACAATATCACAGTACAAATCTCAACTGTCTCACATATTTATACTAAATGGCAGGTCTAAAATTGCAATTTGTAATTTCACAGCATCAAAATCATCACAGATGGCTACAGTCTATTGCTTCTTTAATGTCTTTTCTTCCTTCCTGCTTGTTTTCCCCCCTTCCTCCTTTGAAAGATATGTGCTTTATCATAAGGAAATCATAACTAAATCCAAACCACACCATATTAACGTGTAACAAAACAATTTACATAACAATGATGCGTATGAGAGAAGTCGAAAATTACTTTGCGTCTCAGATTTGCCCTAAAGCACTAATTGCCTTGGCCTTGAGATGTACCACTAGTTGGGATAGTCATGTTCCATCAACAATATTCCACATTTACACTCTCCTAAATGGATAGCCATTAACACAAAACATTTGAAGAATAAACAGTAATAGAGAATTTAAAAAAAAAAACAGCAAACTGGAATTTTCTTTTGACATCAAGTTCACAGCTACAAGTTCATTTGCAAGCAAAGAATAAGTGCCCACCTAATATTTCTACTGATCAGGATCAATTTTGTAGAAGCACTGCCAGGACACACCTGTGAAGCTTCCCAAATAAATACAGATTAAATACTTAGCTCTTTTTCCTCCCTGGCCTGGGTTTTTGCATATCTACATACTGAACATACATGAGTGTGTGTGTGTTTAAGACAATAATCACTAAATTAGTCAGCTGGGAAAAAAACCAGCAGCCAGAGGACAGTTTTTTGTCATCATATTCAAACACCTCCATGCCACCAACACGATTTTTTAAAAACCCCATTTGAGGTCAAAAAGTCATTAACTCCCACTACTAATTTTAGAAAAGTGGCTTTCCATTAGGCTTCCCACACACACACATCCCAGAAGAAGAAGAAGGGGCTCAAGGAAAATATTACTTAGAAATCAGGAGGTTGAGTGAACTTGAAGCAGCTTGCAGGGCAACCCAAGTGCCAGCTGGTCTGTCAGAGCACTGCGTGGCAGGGAGCAGGTCCCAGGAGAGGACAAGGAGTTCCAACATAGACAGTGGGCCTTCCAACAAGTGCAAAGCCCTAGTCCACTAGCCTGAACTATTTCTGCCCACTGAGCTTTTGTCAAACATTTAAGATCTTAATCAATCCTAACTCTGACCCTAGGATCAGAGGGGAAGATGGATGAGGAAACGGTCAACCTCTGACCTTTCTTGTATTTGTCCTGCCACAGTCATCCCATTGAAAAACAATTGAGGTGGAACCTGCTCACCAGCTCCAGTCCCAGACCAGCACCCTTCTACAGACTTTCCCAAACTCAAAGTCTCTCACCCTGCCCCCAGTTCTCTGTACCAAAACCACAGGAATCCTCCTCACTTCATCCTCCTCCTCCCCTCCAAAAACCTGTCAGAGCAGAACATTTGCTAAACGATGAAGTTAAGAGGGGAAAGAAAAGGGGAAACTTCATTCAATGGTGTCAAAGGCCAAACTGCTTTAACAGCCTCACTGGAAACCAGAGAGAGTCTGCACAGTTCATGAATTCATCAAGAGGAGCTTCCCAGTAAACTGTTTTGGCTGGAGAATGGCAAATGTGAGAAAAGGAAACCACAAATAACTGCTGATGAAATGGGTTTAGCGCTTTCAAATTACATGTTGGCTCGAATACTCTCAAAATGACAAGCACAGGCCAACTTCACTCCAGAGAGCCCGAGAGACAGAATGTTTCTATTGCCTTTGTCAATATGGCATCACCTGATCTTCCTGTTACTTGGGAAACAGAAAATTGGGTTTCCTGAGCCCAAACTTGCGCAGGTGCAGCTGAGATCCATTAGGTAAACTAACTTTCATCCTCACGAGGTCTAGTCCAACACTACAAAAATAAATTTTAAAAGCATGCCAGTATGACCACTGCTCACCAGTAAAACCTCTAAAGATTTCCCCTGAACAACACAGGATTTGTTAGGCAATTAGCTCATCATGTCTGGGCCACTGACACTGAAAAATGGTAGATCTGTGTCAATCAGAGTGACCCAGTGCTGACCTAATAGGCCTTTAGGAAAAAGCAGAATAATCCCTGTGCAACAAACCAAGATGTGCTCCCCCCCATTCACTTCCTCCTCTCACAACGCAGGCCATAAAGGTGTTGAGAAGCTTTGTCCAGAAGTTACTGAGCTGTAAGAGAAACAGCACCTCCCGAGCCACCAACAGCTCTCAGTACCACAGACACGGGTTCACGTATCTCACAATAAACAGATTTTCAAGTTTCCATCTCATGGGATTCAAAACATACAAACAAACAAAAACCTAACCAAAAAACCCCAAGAAAACCGAGAGTAATTTACTCCAGACAGGCTGCTCGGTCATTGTGCTGCTCATGTTTCATTCGTTGCCACTGTATCACACCTAAGCTTTTATCATATAGTAAAAGCTCTACAAATTAAGGCTGAAGTTTACACTTAGCACTCCTTTCCTAACAAAACTTAATTTCAGTGCATAATAATGAACTTCATATTGACCGCAAATTACCATTTAAAAGAAATCAAGACATTCAAAAGACACCATTCTCTTAGGAGTCCAACACAAAAGCAGTCAGTTACTTGCTTTGCTAACTTGTTCTCAGTTTCAAGATGAACAAAATGACCTAGTGAAAAACACAGCAAGATGTGAGGCAACTGGTCCCAAAGAACCTTTTCCAAAAACATGGTTCCAAATCTTTTAAGGAGCTGAGCACCTTCAATTCAGCACCCAGCAAATTAAGCTCACTGACCTGTGCAAGAATCCATTTAAGTTACATCTTAATTTATGCTTACATGAGCAAAAGCTTAGAAGCAGAGGCTAAAGATATTTTATTTATAAACTCCATTCTCTCCTTCCCTAACCTTCTAGTACTTCTTTTTCCAGAAAAGGGAGATGAAGAGAATGTAGGTATTGAGGTTTTTCCTTTTAAGAGAATCTGTCTTCTATACAAACTTTAATCCCCAAATCTGCAGCACATAGTATGGTGTGTGTGTGGGAGGGTGGGGTGGAGACTTAGCATTTCTAAGAGTATCCTAGCACCTCTATTATTTCACTGACAATAGAGACTCTCTGAGAAATGAAAATATTTAACAAAGGCAGCAGTGTCAAATATCAAGGGGTATTTAGTGCTAAAAATTTGCAACAAGTAGAACACCAGACTTCCACTTCCCAAAGTGGGAAAACAATCCAGATAAAACTGCTGTCTCTGCCTCTCAGGCTGGTTCTTAACGCACTGTGTTATCCAAAGGAGACTTTGCCAGAATTTCCTGTGCTTACCAAAGTTCACTTGAAAGATTTGCCTCAGTTCTAACAATAGCTCAACTGCACTGTTATGCAGTCATTCACATTTTGGTGACTCCCATGAGCCAAATCAAATTTAGGTGCCTGCTAGAAAACGTGTTTTACCTTCTGCCTATTATGGCAGCATCATTTGTTTTGCATTATATAATTCTTAGCTTTGCCACCTGGAGCTATTGGACTTCTTCATTAAACCCCTCTGTCCCACCACATCTCACAGGGCTGCTAATTACTGGCTTTACTCCATTTACTCTCATCTCTGATTCAATTATGTATTCAACTAAGCTCTAATGAAGAGTACAATATGGCTCATCCTACCTTGGCATTCACCATTGCGTTCTTCATAGCCAGCATTGCACAGACAGTTGCCAATGGGCACCAGCCATTCGCCATCTGCCCCACAGTACATTTTTGGCACATCCTTCTCTTCTGAGTTGTTGACACATGAGCCACGAACCTCCACCAGAGAGGATGTATCGGCCCCAGTAATGGTGTCTGGAAACTGTGCCAGGTTCCGAACCGTCAACGGGCACTTCTTGTAGAAGACACGAACAGAGACCAAAGCAATGCAGGCACCGACATCCTGAAAAGCCAAATAAAACCCTTTCTTGCTGAGTGGTCCCACATCCCGTATCTCTGTATTCAGCTTCATGATCCTGTCGCCAATGTCCACCTGGGTGAAGCTCTCATCGGCTGCAATGGTGTCAATCTTGGCAAACTGGCTCTCTCGAATAAAACGCTCCTTATCGTTGTTTGATTCATAGTAATAAAGGTTGAAAGTCTCTTTGCAAGTTCCCATGACACCTGGCAGGCTGTTGCAGTCTCTTAGCGTGAACTTGATTTCAATATATACCCTTTGAGCTCCCTCACGGGGAATCCAATCAGTTCGTAACCAATTATTCTGACTGGGCTCCATCACATTGCAGACTTGATAGGTGCGGATCGGAGTGTTCTTCTCATCCATAATGCTTACTTCCTCCCACTGCAAAGAGGAAAAAAGGAAGAAAAACACATCAGTATTGAAAGGAAAAACAGAGCATCACAACAAACGACCTGCACTTTTTCCATTACAGGCAAACAAACAAATGAAAAACCAGCAGACCAAGCTATAACCAGGACCTCAACTACATGGCCAGAAGAAGAAGAATCTGTTCAGGAGAAACAAGTTCCAAATCAAATAATGCCTCAAGGAGCAAGCATGTGCTTTAAAGGCCCTCTGAACCAATCCAAGAACGCTCCATTGACTCACTAAGGTTATTTGCACTACAGTGCAGTCCACAGAGCCCTGTCTAGATCATGGCTACTTGCAGGACTTCACAGTGCAGCACTGACCCACAGTGTTTTCTCTGCAGTACATAACACATGGACCCTGCCTCGCACACAGGAATATCCAACAGTGACAGAGTGGCTTGTTCTCCTTGTGTGACTAACACAAAGTAACATGCACATTTTTGGTATCACTACCACATATTGCTAAGCTAAGCTGCCAACTACTTTCTTGGGCTACCAGTATCCCAGAGACACTCAGCAAATACTCTTTACTTTGGAGCTAAGCAGAAATAGCTATCTACAAAGAACTGGTTCCTTGACTTGGGTGGCACTTAGATAAGGAACAATAGGTAAGGAGACAACATCAGTCTACCAGCAACACCACCGTAACTTTATTATCAGAACAGGGTTTCTTATTTGGGGGAAGGTGGAAAAAGAAGGAATATTACATAATTTTTGATGGAGGAAATGTCAGGAAACAGCTACATTCATATCATCAAAAACCCAAAAGGGTTAACAGAGAGGTGAAGTGTTGAAAGATCACGGTAGCAGCATGCTTCAAAATTGTTACACCCCTCAGATCAAGTTCAGGCATTTTCAGAAGTGCCAAATAAACATGCAACACAGTTATGAAACAACAACAATACATGTAATCCAAGGAAGGTATGGAAAGAAGAAATTCAGAAGTTCAGCATGTTGAATTTAGAAAAGGAAACATACACCCAACAGTTGTGAAAAGCAACTGTTTTAAGTATTAACATAGACAAAAGTTTATTACAGTGCTCTCTTGGTAGGAGAAGCAAAGAGAAAATAGAGGTATTAGGGAGACAAATTTTGTCAGGAAAAAAATCCATAGCACTTCAATTTATATTATTCAATTTATCCTTCTCTATAAAAAATATTAGATAATGATATGCTGACTAAGTTTCAGGCGATACAATGAAGCATATAAAATTATCACTGCAGAACAGTAATAACTTTAAAGAGACTTCCCAGAAGTGCTTTTCAGAAATATTGAAGCCATGGCTTTGATAAACAGAAGCCTTCTTAACGTTAAGGGGTTTCTTGTAAAATATCCTGCATTCTTCTCACAAGGATTGCTCTTATGCAAGTGATTTTTACTTAAAAAGCTTCCAGCTTAGCTGAATCCGTTTATAGAATGACAGCAGTTAGCACCATGAGTCAGTAGGAGCAGAAAGAATAATATTTTATTTGCTGCCTAGAGATAACTGCAAATTAAAATGGAGGGGGGGGGGGAAAAAAAAAAATCAATACTCAGCATGTCACTCCCTTTCAGAGAAAAGGAAAAAATAAATCTTAAAACGTCATCCATCAACGTAAAGTGTAACATGTTAGTAAAAAGTCAGAGCTGTTTAATTTACAGCTGCCACAGACCCAGTTTACTGTTACAATATTGTCTTTATGATCCATCACTTTCCATTCTGCTTATCTTCAGGCTGTCTATACTACCTATATTGTGTGCGGCACAAGAGAAAGGAAGAAGCAAAGGGAAATAATACTTGTTGATGGGATTTCCTTTAGTGCATTTACACAATGAAGGATGCTGCTAGAGGATTCAATAAAGAGACCGCCGAGGTCAACAGACAGACAGCAACTGAATTCAGCAAGTTTTCGGATCAGGTTCTCAATACACTCCTCTCCTGACCAATAGCCAGATATACAGAGTTTGGTTTCTTATTTCATAAACGTGCAAACGCAAAACAAACCTAAGTTTGTCTTTCTGAGAGAGCTGAAAATAACCACAGCCCCAAACTTCCAGCCACTGTAAATGACTTGTAGCTCTTAAGTAAGTGGTCAAAGCTGTAACTTTTTGCTTTCAAGATGAAATTAACTTCTATAATTCAACTCTTCCCACAGTTTAATGATGCAGAGTAAAACATTCTGAGAAAAAAAACCTGTTTTTCAACTGTGAAATGGAAGAGTAAATCATTAATTACATTTATAATGCAATTCATTAATTCCTCCAGGGTTACTATATATTTGATTACTGCTAGTCACTGCTAAATGACTATGTTTATCTCCAGTCCTTCTTATCCACACAACCCTCACACTTCAGAAACAGTGTGGTACAGATCTAGAAAAATAGCTTTTTTAATAGACAATGAATTATGCACAGTTGAAGAAAAACACTGAAGGACAGAATCTTCTCAGGAAGATAAAGGAGTTAATTTCTGCTGCTTGAAATAAATCTGCAGCATATGAAGTTAAAGTAAATGCTTTCCAAGCACTGTGTCTCAGAGACAGACCATGTACTCTTAAATTTTTCACTACAGGCTTAAAAATAGAACACACGTATGTAGGTTTAGTGAAACGAGTCACATCCACAATAAGAGCACACATTTCTTTCTCAAGCTTACAGGGTGCTTCCAGAAAAAAACATGAAGGGAAAAGGGGAATCCAACAGCCATTAATAATATACAGCTGTCCTCTGATCATTGATTCTACTGCCGACTTATTAAAACTTGTATTTTAGGTCCTGTTTTAATACACAGCACAGATATCCCTTGGAGAGCCTTATGAAAGACCCTGTCTCATTAACCGACCTTTCCAGGGTGCGGGATTAACAAGGAAGCCCGACTCTCACCGAGATAGAGCTGTACCTTTCCACACTGTCAAAAGATGAGGGCAATTGCCTGCAATCAGCAGTGAATGTGCACCGTGGGCGCTGCCAGAGGCCTGCCAATCACTTCCCCACTCTCTGAAAAACCGAGTTTTGGGGACAGCACAGTGTGCTCAGGCAGAGCACAAGCCAGGACCGTAGTCAAGTTCACCCAGAACAACAATGGGGGAGCAAAACAATCCCCCATTCTCCCATGTTATGGTTATTCAGAGCTTATGCATAATGCATCACCAGCCAACGCAACTTCGGATTCCTTCCGCTCACTGCTGTTTCCTTAGCTCTGCTTCTTCTAATTACGAGCAGGAACGCACACAAAAAAAAAAAAGTACATCTGTAGGTTTCCTGAAGAATCCAGGGCTTTCTTTTGCACAGGTCCTGATCTTTCAGCACTCTTCTTCTTCAATCACTTTGACTTAGTTACTTTTGCTTAAGGATTCTAAGCTGCTTTTACTCATCTAATATTTAAAGGATTTGAGATTTTTTTCTTTTACATTAATGTTCAGTGTGCATTGCTGGCATTTTTCTTAAACTGTTCATTTGAAGAAAGAAAAAAACCTTTTTAATTGCTTTTTTTTAAAAAAAAGTCCCATGAAGTACAGTCTTCTCCAAATCCCAGCAACTCCAAAGTCCAACAGTCTCAGGAGTTTCCCACAGAGGCACTGGAAATCCTGCGGGCTGGGGCACAGATGAGAGTGCAGCAAGGTGCTCATCCTCTAATATAAAGGTAAACTAAAAAATAAAGCTACCTTTACTACTTACTTTAGTGAGTAAAACTCAGGTGGGCTAAGCGCTCTAAAACCCCAGCAATGAACTTCTTAATATCACCACATCACCACTGGGAAGTGCATTTGATCAACCTTCTCTTACAATTGTCTTATTGAAAAGTACTTAGAAAGAAGCTCCAAGAAATTACCATGAAGCACTGTGTGTTGCAGTTTATCTGTTCAGAGACCATAACACATGATGTTTACAACTTAAAATGGGGCAACTGTCCCATCACACCAAAAGGTCTATTGTGTATATTGATCCCTACTCCTTCATCCAGAAATAGAATGGCAATTGCTCTGAACATCTCCCAGTAGAGACAGTCCACAGATAAAATAATAGCAGTCAAGAATGCCAATTCAGTCGGCAGATCGCATTTCTTGTTGGTATTTCAGTTTTGAATAGGCATCTAAACCCATGCCTCAACCAATCTCTTAATTCTGAAACCTCTTTTCTGCCCTTTTGGTTTCCACTTCTTCCATGACAGAACTATCCAAAGGGAGTATAGAGTTTCTCCAACAAAGAGTAATTCACTTCGTAAGCCAGGGAAGAAATCTGACCTCCTCACCACAATCAACAATAATCGAGCCATTAGGACTCTCTGAAAGTTACTAATCACCCCCTTTACCCTTTTGATCAGATAGCGGTTTAAAACTTACCCCTCCTTCCAGGGGACTTGCTATCCACCCCAGCTCTCCCTGAACTGATCTGGAATCCAGCAAGGTAACTGCAGAAAGGTACAAATAAAATAGATTAAATTCCAGCTGCCAAAAGGCAGTATTAAAATAAATCGTTTACCTGAACGTTTCCATATGTGTGGAGCACAATCGCATCCACCTTCCACTTGAAATGAAATGTTATTTCCGACCGCGCCAATATCTTAAACACTTCGAAACTCTCTCAGGGGTAGGTCTGAGGAGTCGCACACGTTCGTTTCCCGGCGCACCGGAGCCGCTCACGGGCGCGGAGCGGCGGAGTCCCGGCACACCTGCGGAGGACACCGGAGCGCCTCTCCGGAGCGCTCCCGCGGCGCCGGGCACCGCATCTCCCGCCGACCGAGTCAGTGCGACCGCACCTCAGCGACGAGAGGAAAATAGGTACTTTCCGGGACCCCGGGAGGGCGGCCGAGCACCGAGGGACCTGGCGCGGGCTCCCGAGGTGCACCGTGGGACGGCCGCGGGCTTCCCCCGCG